>MNCI01010387.1:205591-216857 GCA_015680685.1 Gnetum montanum
ATGCTGGTGTTAGGATTAGGTAGAACTTAGTTAATGAGTAGTTAAGTTAAATTAGTCACTTAGTTACCTCTCTCCTTCCCTACTAGCGTAGGACATCAAAACATAAAAGCTATAAAAATCATATACCTCAAGCTTACTTAACCATACAATTGTGACATACAGGTAAGCTTGGGAAGAAAACGATCAATGAACCCATCCTTGTTCCACAAGGGTGCATAAGCACTTAGTCCTTGAAATTTGATCGGATTGTGCATGAAATGCTTGTATTTGTATGGTTGAGCATAGGGGTACCTTGACACTCATCAATTGTACCATAAAGGAATGTTAGTGGGTCCTTCCCAAAGCAGGCTCATGCCTTTTATGCCCTGACAGACCCGCAAACCAAAGAGTCTATAGGCTCTAGGAATGATGTATGGAACAATGGTTAAGAACTTACCCACAAGAAGTTACCACAGATGAACAATGCCTCAACCAAGATATAGACTAATCATAAAACTGGCAATGAGGTGGAATATGGGAAGAAATATGGAAGGAGAGGAGAAAATGGAATGAAATCCCAAGAGCAAGGTTGTGTAAAGTCCCTTGTGTATTATATGGTTACAATGACTGAATAGAATTCATTTCAAATCCATATTTAAACAAACCACATTCAGTGACCTCGCATCAACACATTTGACCAACCCGTCCTCTTGAACCAACAAGAATGCATTCATAGAGTCACCACCATTCTAAGGAGAGAAAGATAGAGCAGCAGGAAGCAAGAAAGGGCCTTAGTTAGAGGGAACCTTCAGGCATGGGTAACATATCTTTCCAATGCCTTAACCAGTGCTTGTAGTCCATATTTTGTTATTATGTCTAAGGGGCGTACTTTGAATTCTCACCATTTTTTGATGTTTGAACCACATCATGCAAAGACCTATTTGATTCATTTCACTTCCTGATGTTTGGTCATCAGTGGAATGGTGAAAACCCCATGAAAAGCATCCAAGTACCCAAGAGAATAGCCAACACAAGTGTGTCGAATCCCCTTGAAGTCATACCCTTTTCAACCATTGAGTCTTTCCTTGGTTTGAAGAATACTAAGTCACAAATTCATTAATAATTTTATTTAGAAAAAGGAACAGTACAGTTCCAAAGTCAAGGGAGACCACAGAGTTGAATGGACGACATGGACTCATTGCCTATTTTATCAAAATAACCATATCTTAGTGTCAACATCAAAAGTCAAAGGTAAAAACCAAATATTAGCAATCAACATTATTATAGTCCAAACCACCATTGTGAGCACTTATTATATGATGAATGAAAGTAAATCAAATAAAGAAATAGTAAAAATGTGAACAATGGTGTAAAAAAAAATAAGTAAAATTGAAAAGATGTGTAAAAAAAATACAAAAAGAGCTAAGGGCTTAGAATGGTTAGCATTGGTGGCCATCTCCCCCACGACTGAGTTGGAAGGAGGATATCTGAAATAATGAGCAAGATTATCTACCAATAGAGGTAGTATTGGTACTAGCTATTCTAGGCTCATGGAAAAGTTTGGTTTGTTGGATGTTGACCAACAATTTCTTATCTAGGCTATCAGGTTTGTAAATCATCAAGGTCCCTAAAGGAAAAGTTGCATAAATAATATAAGGTCCTTTCCACAGTGTTTGAAATTTAGTGCGTTGTGGCATGTGTGTGGGGTTCCAATAAAGAACCTTATCTCCTAGTTGGTATTTAAATTTTCTAATTTTTAGGTCATGACATCATTTATTAAAGGCCTTGTGCAATTCATTAGATGACAGGGTGACTAATCGATTCTCATCTAGTAGGTTAAGGTTCATTAATCATTCTTTTGGTGCTAAATTGAGGTTGAGGTTGAGGTCACATGCTGTGGATAGTGTACGGAGCTCTGCTTAAATAGAAAGCATTGGAAGTTTACCATACACTAACTTGTAGGGAGACTAACCTATAGGGAGTTTCCATGTGGAGTGGTATGCCCAAAGAGCATCATTCAATTTGGTGCTCCAATCTCACTTATATTTGCTAAGGATTCATGTTACTATTTTTGTAGTCTCCCTATTGGTGACTTCGGCTTGACCATTTGCTTGAGGGTGATATGATGTAGTTAGCTTGTGTTCCACTCCTAAGCATTGCATCAACTTTCGAAAAGTCACACCTGTAAAATGTGTACCGTTGTCAGAAATAAGTGCACGAGGCACACCAAACTTGTCAATGATTTGTTTCTGAACAAACTGTGTAGCGGTAGATGATATATAATCCATAAAAACAACTATTTTTTCCCACTTTGTGAAATAGTCAACAACAACAACAATGTAGGCTTTTCCATTGGACATTAGTGTAATAGGCCCCATAAAATAAATTCCCCATATATTGAAGGGTTCTAAAGGTTGAATCCATTGTTTTCAACCCTCCATTATAGTAGTCATTCCCCCATCACGTTGGCATTGCTCAAAAGATTGGACAAAATGATGAGCATCCCAGAACAATGTAGGCCAATAATATCCTGCAAGAAAGATTTTCATGGTTGTTCATCTCCCTACGTAATGATCCCCACAAGGGCCCTCATGAGCATCTTGGATAACTCATAATTGATCTACATCAAGAACACACCATCGAACCAAGCCATCAAAACATACCTTATAAAGGTGCCCATTGATTTCCATGAAATATTTAGCTTGGTGTAGAAACTACTATTTCTTTTTAACGTCTAACTCTTGTGGTGTTTCTTGTGTAAGGAGATAGGTAAGAATGCTACTATACCAATTTATTTCTATGGTTAATTGATTATTTACTACACCTACAAAGAGGAATTCATCAAGAAAGTGATCAAAAAGTAGATATTCATCCTCTTTGTTGTCCCATCTTAACTGAGATAAATGATCAGCAACAACGTTCTCGGTGCCTTTACGATCTATCATCGTAAGATTGAACTCTTGTAAGATTACAAGCCATCATATGATGCAAGGGCTCACCATTCTTTTATTTAGTAGGAATTGAATTGCACTATGGTCTGTGTGTACAAATACCTTATAGCCCAATACATAGTGCCTAAACTTATCTAGTGCAAACACCACAACCATTAACTCCTTTTCTATTGTGGTGTAGTTAAACTGTGCACCAGCAATACTTCAACTCACATAGTGGATGTAATAGGATCATTTCTGGTCATCTAACTATGTGAGTACGACTCCTAAGGCAAAGTTAGACACATCAATCATTATATGGAATGGTCTAGACCAGTTAGGAGCTTGTAGAATGGGTGTTTCTACAAGCTTCTACTTCAAGGTTTGGAAAGCTAGTTTACATTCCTTAGTCCATTAAAATGGTACATCTTTTTTCATTAGTTCAACCAATGGTTTTGCAACCTTTGAAAAGTTCTCTATGAATCTTCTATAATAGCCAGTGTGTCCAAGGAATGATTGGACGTCTTTTATTATTTCAAGTTGGCGTGTGATTCCCTAGATGACTTTGATCTTTTTGGGATCTACCTCTATCCCTGTTTGTGAAATCTTATGCCCTAATACTATGCCTTCTTGGACCATTAAATGGCTCTTTTTCCAGTTGAGCCTTAAGTTGGTTTCAACACATCGTCTCAATACCTACTCTAGTTGATCCAATGCTTGTTCAAAGTCCACTCCATAGGTGGAGAAATTGTCCATAAAGATCTCTACACCATTCCCTATTTTCTTCTAAAAGATACTTAAAACCAAATGTTGAAATTTTGCAAGACCATTGCATAAGCTAAACAGCATCTGTTTGTATGCAAATGTCCCCCAAGGACTTCTAAACATGGTTTTGGCTTGGTCTTCTAGTGCTATTTGGATTTGGTTGTATCCATTGTATCCATCTAGAAAACTATAGTAGTGATGCCCTACAATGGTGTTTAAAAATTGGTCGACGAATGGCAATGGAAAGTAGTCTTTGAAT
This sequence comes from Gnetum montanum, assembly GCA_015680685.1. Classification (NCBI taxonomy): domain Eukaryota; kingdom Viridiplantae; phylum Streptophyta; class Gnetopsida; order Gnetales; family Gnetaceae; genus Gnetum; species Gnetum montanum. The sequence continues at coordinate 209,525 of MNCI01010387.1, forward strand.
ATTGCCATGTTTAGTAGCCTAAAGTCTATACACACCCTCCATTTACCTTCCTTTTTGGGCATAATAACTAATGGACTAACCCATTCGCTATCAGCAATGGGGTAGATGAACCCAGCTTTTAGAAGTTGTTCAATTTCTTCTTTAACCACTTGCTTCAACTTTGGGTTCAATCATCTCTACAATTGTTGTCGAGGCTTCATGGAGGGGTTAGTGTAAATCCTATGTTGGCATATCCTAGGGTCTATTCCGATTAATTTGGGATATGACCAAGCGAAGACTTTCAACCATTTGTTCACCATTTTCAGTAGTCCCTCTTTTTGTTGATGAGCGAGCCTAGCATTAATAATTTACCAGTTTTTCATTTTTGAGAAATGTATACTCCATATCGGTGGGCAATAGTTTTAACTCAAGGGGCTCTTACTTAAAGTTGTCAGGGATTTCCAACTTCCCCCAATTGATATTTTCAATGTCAATACTTGGAAGTTGGCAATGAACTTGCTCTAATGTGTTTATGTTATCGATGTAAGCACAAGTCAAACCCTTACTTGGTTCCATGCATATAGTTGAATTACCCTCTTGGTCAGCTATCAGCCACTGGGTGCCTTCCTATTTTGTGGCTGCTACATTCAGGCATCTTTGTATGTTAATTACTTGTGCACACTAGTTGCATGCAGACAATGTTAATCGTTGTCTGAACTAGGACTTCTGCACGTAATTACACCTTGTGAAACAGTATGTGATGCATGGAAATTCTTGATCTTTTCGAACATATTTTCCTTTGATATCTCTATGGAAAGATCATGCATTCCTAGGTGTGCGTCAATTGTGCTTAGCCATGCTCTTCCCATTATGATTGGGAAGTTCCCCTAACAGTTGTTGACTTGAATCACTAGGAAGTCAGCTGGATACCACCATCCAGTAGGAGTTTAGGGTAAAGAGATGTTAACTATGAAAGCAATAAATAACAATAAAAATTAAATAATTAAACTAAGTGAATGCTACAATGATGAAGTAATCTCGATCTTTATTGTTGGTCATGTGTGTGTCCAAGTACGTCACACTCGAATAAGGATGTCATACAATTACAATCACCACACTGCGGGCATGCACTGGGAGGAAAGGGTTGAGAGGAATCTAAATTTAAAAACTTACAATAAAATCTAAAGACTAATGCCAAAACCAAGTGTACCACCTTTTATTTATAGGCTCACACAGGAACCACGATATCGCGTACGCGATATCGCATGTAGGACGCGATATCGCGGATATCATGGCTGTGATATTGAGGGTCTGATAACGGGGGTCTGATATCATGACCTAGTATCTTGTATCAGGGCTCCGATACTAGGGCTCTGATAACTGGGCCTGATAGACCATGACTCATCATACCCCCATGACTAAACAACAACTCGTCCTCGAGTCAAAGAAAGTGAGGAACAAGTTCAATTGATTACACAGTGGATAGGTTGAGATTATTAACTAACTAGGAATTTATTCATGCTACAGTGGAGGATTAAACAAAATTTGGACACATACACAAAAGACAAAACTTGTGGAACTCATGGGGTTCCCGATAGTGGTGGCTCCTCCATGGGTGCCTTTCCTTTGTTTTGAGCTCCAAGCTTTTGAGATTGATACTGTTGAAGAAGTGCCTAAAGTTTCTCCTCTTCTATTCATAGATTATGAGCCATCCATGCTAATGTTCCAATGTTTAATGAAGTTGGCACTTTCCATGGACATGGTAGTTGCGGGAACACTTGATTGGCCTTGACATGTTATGCTGCAAATAGTCATCATTCCTCTTCGTAGGCTTGGGCCCTGACCTCTCCACCTTTTGCTTGGATAGATTNACAGGGGGAGGCAGAGGCCAAGGACTTCATGTAGAACATGCAAAGTNGGTCATCTATAATCACACAAAGATTAATTGTTAGTGATGTCATTGAGAGAAGTTCAATTATTTCATACCTTACTCATTGCCTTTAGTAAAGATTGAATTCTTCGCTTAGTGTGATTTTAGAGTTCGAAATGTTTTTCAAGAAAGTTTTCCTAAAAGTTTAATGTCAGACCTAGTTTGTTTAGGTGACACATAAAAGGACCTGGTTTTGAGGAATGTTTGATAAAATGATGACAAAGAAAAGAATAGGTTTGGCAATGAAGTACTTGGAGGGTATAAGGTTATGTGGTGGTGTGCAACAAGTACAAATTGCAAAAGTCACGCAGGTGGGTCCTCCCCAAAGCAGGTTCCAACCTATAATGCCCTTGCGTAACCACACCTTAAAATGTTCGTAGGTACTAGAAGGGTTAAATGCAATCCACACCAGTTGCACAAAACACACACATGTAGATGCCACCAGAATGAGGTAATAATTCTACGCTACACAAGACACGAGCTACAATTACATAAACAACGAGATGAGATAGACTATAGAAGGGATTATAGAGATTGGGACATGAGGTAACTTACCTAGGGCACAATGAATCCTGCATCTAAAGCATGATTAATGTGTCATTAACCCATTGTTCTAAGATCAAGACCAAGTCCATTCCTCTAATTAGTAACACTGCATTGTTTCATCCCAAGATGAGCAACTATGAGAGTACCATAACAACAAGGCATACGATCACTTGGCATTTTGTTCAAGGGAGGAGTGATTTTTTCTTTTTGGCACATTTGTTTTTGTTTTTATTTTTTTTCTTTTTTTTTTCTTCTCTCTTTTTTTTGAATGCTGAATCTAGAGAAGCTGCCAATCTTCAAGCATGGGTGCATGTATTTCTAGTGGGACCCACTAGAACTGCATCGGATTTTTGAGTGCCTTTTGATTACTCTTACTCCCATTTTGCGTTAGATCTACAAGGATCTTAGTACAACCATGTTGTGTGATAACTCTCACAGACGTCACCAAAGAGAATCCGCAAGTCCCCTTGATGTCACACCCTAATCATTCCCTCTTGGTCCATCCTTCTTTATTCTAGGTACAATGAACACAAAATTAATTTTAAGGTTTAACAATGTCAAGAATATCATTGTACCCTCGAACAGAACCTCTTATTTGTAGAATGGATGAGTGGGTGTAATGGGCTCACTGTCCAAATGATTGATCTTTTGAGACTCGATAATATAGAACAAACCTCAACCAACGAGCCACATGAGTGTTTTACTCGTAGATGAGATTACTTATAAAAAGATAAAAAGACAAAAAGATAAAACAAGAAATTAAAAAATGAAAAACTGGAAAAAAAATTGTAAAATTAAAGAAAATAAAAAAAATTTATTAATCCTACTTGTTATTAAAATGGGGGATATCCCCCATAACTAAATTGTTGAGCATGGCGAGGATTAACAAATGAAAGATGAGGATCCTTGCATGTTGGAAAGATCAAAACTTGGTCATACTTACCCCATTGGGGTTTACACACCTGATTGTAGTAAGCGTAGTGGGGCAATTTATAAGATGTGGTTCCCTGGTAAATAGTTGACCCACTATGATACTTGAGACTGTAAGATAGCATGCAAGGATCGGGATGTCGCCCTCCATGGTTGTATTCATTAGGCCGTATGGTTGTTGGAGTGTTAATTGGTGGCCCTATTGAAGTGACACGAGGCATTGGGTTCAAAGAGAAGGGTGCACCACAGTGTTGGACTTGTGCTGAGTTGGAGAATGCAGTGGCCTTGGAATTGTGTTGTCCCTTCCTATGGTCATGTCTAAAGAAGGGATGCCTTTGATGTTGAGGAGGTCTCTCACTGCTATTGGCAATAGTAGCACAAGTAACATTCGTGGGTTATTATTGTGGTGTAGGCACTTCAGGAATAGTTGGTGGTGATGTAGAAGAAGGAAAAGGATGAGAATGTTGAAAATTAAAAGAAGTGTAAGGTACACAATACGATGGTTGTGTTGAGAACATGGGCTTATAGTATTCAGGAGAATAACAATGCAGTGAGATAGAGTATGTTGACCCAGTCAGGGAAACAGGATGTTGAACTAGATAAGCATTTCGATTCAGATGATACGAAGGGTGTCTCCAGTTTAGGGATGGCTTCCCCCACGACTGGGATTGTTGCCACTGTGATCGAACACAGTATCTCTGTATGAACTCTAAGTGTAACATGCTTTCCCAATGCTCATATAAATGTAAGAAGATTGGGCATTGGCCCTTGGGGTGATCGTACAAGCAAATGTTACATTCATACGTATGATTAGTAGTTGAGGTCTTATTCTCCTCATCCCTTCTTTCTGAATGTCTAATGATACTTTTCCCTACTTCTTGGGTTGTCAAAACTCTATCTCCAATAATATCGATATATTCTCCATACTTTTTATGCGTCCATTCCAACATCTTATTGATCTTTGCCTCGACTTCCTTTAATGATTGTTGTACTAGCAAAGATGGTTCTTCCTCCTTGAGATAGGTTGATCTCTCCTTTTTATGATTATGGACCTATATTAAGTTGAGACTTTGGTCCTGTTGATGTTTTTCAACACTCTCCCATCTAGCCATTTCTCCTTCTTCTTATGCTACCCACTTAATAATCTCTTGGAATTGATGGATTCGTAGTTTGTATAGTTGACCTTGGGCATACATCCCTAGGGTCTCTCTCGTTTCATCATAGAGCCCATCAATGATATGGTACATTAGCATTTCCTCGGAGAACTCCTGGCCTGGACAGTTATTTAATAGTGCATAATATCTTTCTAAGGCCATGTCCAAGGGTTCATGTGATGCTTGTTTCCACTCTTGGATTTGTTTCCTCAAGGCCAACACTCTTGCGTAGGTTTGATATGTTTCATTAAAGAGTTCTACCATTGTTAGCCAACATCGTATTGAATTTGGTTTTAATGATCTATACCATACTTTTGCTTGACCAACGAGCGTTGATGAGTGGCGAGGTACCCCTACACTCAACCATATGAAATGAGTGTAGCATGCTCGATCCGGTCGAACTCCACAGACTAAGTGCCTACATGCCCCATGGAACACTTGGGGTTAATCATTCATTGTCTTCCCAAACTTACTTGTGGTTGCCATGGTGTATGGTTAAGTAAGTCCGAGGTATATAATTTTTATGGTCTTTTATGTTTTTCTCCTATGCTATTGAGTTGAGGGTTGAGAAACTAATTACTAATTCTAACTGATGACTAAGTCTAAATTACCTAGTGTCAGCATCCATTCCCACTTACCGTACACACCCTGAACCGATGCAACCGTGGTTACCAAACGCTAATCGTTGCTGTGATCCCATGCATAACGCACATACTCGAAGTGGTCATACTAAGGCACTTAACTAGGAGGAAAGGGTTGAGAAAGCTAATCTAGCCTAAGTGCGATGAGCAGCCGATTCCTTGACTAACCGTACACATCTTGGTGCACGACTACCACTGGGATTACCAAGCGTAGATCCTGGATACACCACTGGGTTACCAAGTAGTCACACTTAGATGCTCGTAATCAAGTCGTACTCATTCCGCATTACTAAGAGAAAGAAATAAATAACAATAAATAAAATCCTATTCCATGTACTACAAGGTTTATCCAGGAAGTTCGTCTTTATTTCCGTACACAACTTGTGTTCAGGTACAATGTTGCTCAAATAAAGATCCGTTCACTTTAGGACTCCTACTGTGGGCACATGGAAAATATTCTATCTCTGGAGTGATCAAACTGCCAAAGTTTTCCTACTTCTAACCTACGATGAGGAAACAAGGGAGAGTCGCCTCTTAATTATAGACTTGGCAGCGGACCACGATATCACATACGCGATATCGCATGGGAGGATGCGATATCGCGTCTCATCATACCCCCATGACTAAATGAAAACTCGTCCTTAAGTTCCTTACAAAATATTGGGAAGGTATGGGATTATTGAGGGGAATGAAACTAATGGGATGACATGTGAATGGATCATCATTACAAGACTTGACAAAACTGGTTTTCATGACAACAAGGGTGAACACCTTATTACAATGACATCAGGCCTTAGTTGGCAACTAAGAAAGAAAAAGAGAGAGATAAAGAAGTGTTGCTGCTGCCAATGGCAAGATTGCACCTTCTGTTGTCCATTGGTAAGAATGCCATCAATCTTGCTCCTTGCATAGCTACTATAGCACTGCTCCATTCCATGTGTTCCCTCCAGATCTGGTCCATTATTGCATGATCACCATCTGCACACACAACATAATCTTATATTAGCAAGGGTAAATGAATCATCATGTAATTGATACCTTGCTTTGGTGTAAGTTCATTGGCTAGGTTGTGGTATGGCTGATATGGATCAGGAGATATAGTAATGATGACTACCGAAGGTGTAGGGGTTAAGAAAATCAAAAAAAAATTGGGGCTAGGAGAAAATCAAAAAAATTGGGCCCCGTACCCCCATGACTAATCGTGAACCTCTAGTAGCATTAGAATGGAGAAAGGAAAGGAGTAAGAAAGATAGATAAAAAGGGACAACTATAGCATTGAGGGAATGGATGTCAAGATGGTAATGAACAAAATAAAATTAATTGCAAAAATGTTAGAGAAAAGAAGTTAACTGGTGCACCAAATAGGAATGCCAGTGGGTCCTCCCCAAAGCAGGCTCATGCCCTTTAATGCCCTGACAAACTCACATTCAAAGAGTCCATAGGCTCTGGGAATGTCATTTGCAACAAGAGTTAAAGTCTTAACTGCAAGAATTTACCAAAAAGAAAACAATGCATCAACCAAAATATATACACTAATGATACAACTGGCAATGAGGTGAACAATGGAGAGAAGGATGGAGAGAATAGAATGGAATGAAATCTCAAGAACAAGGTGGTGTACAATCCCTTGTGTAGTTCATGATTAATGTGACTTAGCAAATCCCATTCCAAGTCCGACCTCAAACCAACCACATCCAATGACTTCGCATCAATGCATTCAGCTAAACCATCCACTTGGATAACAAGGATGTCTTCCCCAAGAGTCACCACCATCTCGACGAAACAAAGGAGAGAATGGGAAGTGAGAAGGACCTTAGTTAGAGGGAACACTTTTGGTTCCATAACCAATGCTTGTAGCCCAATTTTATTTCTTCTAAGGGGTGTGCTTTGAATTCTCACTTAGTTTTTTTTTTATGTTTTGTGTTTTTATGCGTGAGAACCACACCATTCAAAGACTTTTTATTTTTATTGTCTCAGCTTTCAATAATTTGGGTAACATCGAAATGGCAAGAAAACTCAAAAAGAAAACATCCAAGCACCCAAGAGAACGGCCAACACAAATGCATCAAGTTCCCTTGAAGTCACACCCGTTTCAATCCTTGAGTCCTTCCTTAGTTTGAGAAATGCCTAGTCACCAATTCGTTAAAGTTCTT
>MNCI01010387.1:229679-278076 GCA_015680685.1 Gnetum montanum
CGTTGCGGGCCAGAAGCGTACTTGCGTAATGTAATCCTGGTTAAATGCGTAAAGGAATGAGCATAGCTAACACGAGTACGATAAAACATGCAAGAAAATGCCAAGCGTAAACACAGAAAGCAGATGTAGCATAAAAGTATATTGAAGCAAGCAAAGAAGCTGCCAAACGGGGAGTATGCTAACTTACACGTGAATAGTGTTACACGCAGAAGACCATTGTTCAGCCGTCGATACGCAATTGTTTCTTAATGGCCTTCACGTTGAGCGCTGCGTAAGGGCGAGGAGGTTTGAGATTTGACTCCTCTACGCTGTCATCCGGAAATGGCAGGTCAGCCCAGGCGAGACCATTGTCATTGTTGTCATTCTGTTTAGGGGCTTGGAGATAGGACTGGTCGTCAGTTGCTTCGATCTCTGAACCCCGTTCTTCCTCAATGTTGTTAACGGTCTTGGGGGTGACCTCGTCGCTGCGTATGACAACTTCCCCTCCGGCATAGGGCAGGTGTATCTCCTGATGTATCGGCGACGAGACCGCCCTCAGCTGGGCTAGCCACGACCTCCCTAAGATTAAGTTGAAGCCGAGCATCTCCTCGATGACTAAGAATGTGGCTTCCGTCGGGAATTGATTCCCCGCCACAAACTCAATACGCACCGTCCCTTTGACTTGAACCCGTGCTCCGTTGAACGATTTCACGCAAGCTGTCGTTGTGGGAGTGATCTGGTCGACCAATCCCAACCTATCCACGATGGAATAGGGAACGACGTTGGCAGCTGCACCATCATCCACATGTACCCTCCGGATCCGGTACTAGCCGACCCGAATTGTAATGAACATGGGTTCAGTCGTTACTTGACCTTTTTTCGGATCATCTTTGACAGACTCATCCAGGAAGGTCAACGAGGTAGGCTTGGGTGGTTCAGCGTCAGAAGGGCACATGATAGCGTGTATCGCTTCCTCTTCCGCCGGCAGGGTGGCGTCCACTGATATGGACGTCAACATGCATACCATAGCCTCACGATGTTCTTGAGAAGTCATCAGTAAGTCGTACAAGCTCAGCATCGTGTTCTTTTGCTTAAGAGCTTGTTTGACCTGTGTGAATGTGTCGAGGAGGTCCTTCTCTCGGCAGGGTTGTTTATCCCCTTTTTCCTCCTCCATTTGGCCCAAGAGACGGATCTCTCGAGGCGGAGCGGTATCAGTGGGAGGGTTATTCCTTTTTTTGCCAAGAGAAGGTGGCTGCGTTTCTGTACTTTTGGCCTGTTTCTGAGGCATAGGCATAGGCACAGAGGCCAAGGGCCTGGGCTTAGGGAAGCCGAGCGTAGAGTGGTCTCTTGTTGCGTCAACTGCTGTATCCTCCTCCTTACGCTGAGGAGGCGGTGGCTGGTAGTTCTGACTAGAGGTCTGCCCCTGCGTGAGAGGGGTAGCCTGTGGTTTTGGCGCCCTAATAATGAAGGGCGCTCTCGGAATGGGCGCGGATGAAGCCGCGGCTTGCGTGCTGTCACGTGACTGAGGGCGCACTTGGGAAGGTGCCCGTATGATAAAAGCTGGCCATGAGGCCCCAGTAGCTACCGAAGAAGTAGTAGGCCCCTTTGTTGAGCTGGCGAGCACACGCAAAACGAAAGGCTGTTTTGGTGGCACCCTACGCTCACCGTCTGTACTCACCACAGTGATTGTATAAGGATCGTAATATGTGTTCAACGGATCCTTGTACACATGCAGCGTTTGGTTTTCCGGACGCGTGGGATTACTGTTGTCTAGTTTTAGATGACCTTCGTCGATCATGCATTGAATGTCGTCTTTCAACGCCCAGCAGTAATCCATGTCATGACCACACATCTGGTGGTAGTCACAGAAACGATCCAGCCTGAAAGATCTCGGAACTGCCGGCTCGTTAGGCAGAGCTAAAGAAGGGTCCTTCAGCAGTTCACAGTGACGCCTGTGACGCTTCAGGGCTTCCTCGGACACCTTCTTAGGTTGAATGTGTCCTGCCGCTAACAGTTGTTTCAGCAGTTCGGAATGTTTCACAGGTAAAGCCGCGTATTTTGATCGATCTTTACGCTCAAAATTTGGCTTTGGCTGGGGGGGCTGTTCAGGGGCAGCTGTGGTCTGGCTAGTGCCGTCACCAACCTTGGCCTCAGGGGGTGCTGTTGTTGGCGCATTTTTGTTCTTGTTTTTCGTGTTTTCAGTCATCGCAGCTACTGTCGTTGTCGTTGCCTTGCCTTTGTCTTTGGCTTTGTTGTGTGCGTTTTTGTAGGCGACATATGCCGGGTCTTCGCTGGCCTCCGCAGCATCTTGGATGCCTCAGACCTGTGCGAAGGCCTGACGTATATCGCCAGGGGAAAGATAATACAGCTTACACTTAATAAAGTCGTTGACTGCTCCCTTGAATATAGCCAGCAGGTGGAAGTCCGCGATCGGGTCACGGATCTCATTCAAGGTAGCATTCCAACACTGTATAAACTTTTGGACTGGCTCGAGCGGGTCTTGTTTCACCCCCATAAGCTGTTCCAACGTGACTTCCGGCTTCATGTTGTATTTGAATTAGGTCACGAATTGGGTCAGCAGCTCCTCCAAGGTTGAAATGGAAGAGCGTGGGAGGGCTCTATACCAGTCTAAAGCCTTCCCCGTCAATGACATCGCGAAAACTCGGATTAGAGTATGCGGCCACTGTTGTAACAACAAAGATTCGGACCTGAAGGTGGCTAGATGAGTGTTGGGATCCCCCTCTCCATTATACTTGGTAAAATGGGGGAGGGACATCCCTGGTGGCAACTACAGTACGGGGACCGCTGGATTGATCAGATCATCCTGATAGAAGTCCATGATCTGAATGGTATCAGATCCAGCGGTCTTGAGGCGTCGCACCTCCTCAGTAAGCGTCTGGATAAGCTGGAATGCTTGGTCTAGACCTGTTAACGGAGGTGTCTGCGCAGCAGGCACAGGGGGTTGGACTGGGCAGGCAGCCCTAGGAAACTGGAATGCAGGAAGTGGCTGGCTAACCACTGGTGGAGCAGGGATCCCCGCAGGCTGGGGGGCCTGTGAAGACCACCATCCACCGGTCTGAGGCGAGAGATGAACTCCTGCCTGCTGTGCCGGATAATGGTATGTATATTGAGGAAACACCTGCGAAAATTGTGCCGCGGGTGTAACCGAAGGTTGTGCACCATAAATCGCAGACGGGTGTGGTTGTGCAGCGGGGTTGGTCCACCGACCTGTTGCAGGGTATTGTACAAAGGTTTGCTGTGGCACAGTTACGGTATTTTGCTGAGTTGGCGGGGGTGGGAATACTTACGCTGAGCGAGTTGCCAATACAATGTGAACTCGTACCTGAGGGATGAAATGAGGTGCGGTGGTCGCCGGGATTACTGTCGGAATACTAAGTACCTGCTGCGACGGACCCACCTCCGCGTTATGGTGCGGTAGTTGCGTTTGCAACCCAGACGGCTGTGCATTGGCCAGCGGAAAGCCAGGGATGTGCGTCTGCGTGGTCACGACTGAGTCCAGAGAATCCGCCTCTCCGTTGGAAGGAAACAATGGATTTACATTCATGTGGGGCGTCAGAGTATGGAACGAATGTTCGGACAGAGCCGCAAATTCGTCCTCTGCCTCTTCCCCATGCTGAGGCTCCACCGCAGGTTTTGAAGTCTGGCCTCTAGCCATGACCAACTGTGCGATGAGTTCATGTTGGTCTTCGGTCAAGGGGATTATGTCATAGGTTGTCGGCTTAAAATCATAACCCCCTCGGTGGAGCACTTCAAAGTTGCGCTTCGCCTCAAGCTCGGCTCGGCTGAGAGCCAACCTCGCCTGGATCTTAACGCATATGAAATTGTAGTCTTCAGGGGTTATGACCGTAAAGATAGGCTCTTTTCCCTGAAGCCTTAATGAACGGCACAATGGTCCCTGAGGCCCCGTTGCGCCAGGAGCTGGTCCTGTGGCTGCTGTAGGATTGACAGGTGCGATGCCCAGATCGGCGGTGACCAAGGCAGTTGTGTTTGAGTAAAATGAATCCATTAAGGATGAAATCGAGAAGAACTAGTAATCGAATCTCAAACGAAAATGGCTGGAAACAACAAAAAAAGCAGAAAAGGCTTTCTACCCTGTAGGATTTCAAAGAAATCGTCCTTGCGACCGATCTATACCACACGATTAACCGTAGACTTCCCTAGAGGTATTACGTCTATGGTTTAGGGTATGGATCTCTAACAGGGTTACCCGAAATATTCGGATCGGAGCCTGAGGCCCTCCTTCTAGCGCCAGAAAACTGTAACGATAGAAAACATCGACAGCTGGAAATACCGACCGATATTCCGAAGTACACAGTTTTTGCCACGGATCCGCGTGAGGGCTATGCTGGAAAAACGAATCCGCGGCACCCTGAACGGTCTTGTCGATCAGACAGGGACTTACGGGTCAGTAAAACGATGCAAAGTGCGTAAAAGAAAAAACGATCTGATTCGAAGGACCGTAAAGCAAGGGGAAAACGATTGCAACGGTGATAATGCTAAACACGATGAAAGGAGGCTTACATAAGAGAAACTCGAAGCTTCAAGATCTGCGCTTTGACTTACAAATGTATATTTCGCATGAGAAATTACACTGGGGAATCCCCGATTACAGGATGTGAAACAAGCACAAAACAACAAGCAAAACGGTCTAAACAGAAGTCCGATCTACCTCGTGGGCTAAGCTAAGATGCAAGGCAGGCCAAGCTTTGACGTCTACCGATCAACTGTTTCTAATTGATAGATGTCTTTCAGCAGAAAGATTACTCCTGTCACCAGTGCTCAAATCAAACTGTACTCTGCTTCGGCTGTAAGGTGATGAGGTCCACGATTTGCCAAAGCGTTGTTCTCTGTATCTCTGCTCCAAAGTGCTAAGTGCTCTGGCGCTCAGAAATATGCTTTTGCTTCTCTGATTTTCCCACCCTCTGTATCTTTGTTAACCGAGGTATTTATAGGTTGCGACGCTTTGTGGAAAAGGTGCAACCCTGATGATGTGGGTCCCGGTTATTGCGGGTCTTGCTGGCATGATCCTTTTAAGTCAGACTGTGACTACGCACAACACGCTTGTTTGCGTGTTGTGCGTGTGAAGAGCAGGCACATGCTGAGCGTGCCTTAATTGCTTTCAAGCTATATTACACTCATTCGCGTTGCCTTGCGTGTATGAGCGTAATTTGGTGTAAAACACAATAAGCTCAGAGTTGCTTTACGCTCACTACGTAGTTGCGCATGTCAAAGCGTAAACAATGTACAACTTTACGCTCACTACGCAGCTGTGCGTAATGAAGTGTAAACAATATATGCCTTGTGCTCACTACGCATCTGTACATAATGAAGCGTAAACAATATATGCCTTGTGCTCACTACGCATCTGTGCATAATGAAGCGTAAACAATATACAACTTGAATGATAAGATACGCAATGGTACGCACCGCCGCGTATCGAGCGTACAAACAAGTTATTCGTGCGCCGCGAGGAAAAGCATCAAACTGTTGCGCTTCTCTAGACTCTGCCTTTGACTATTTTGGAGCTTATTACACTCATTACGCTGTCGCGCGTAATAGAGCGTACACTTGTCCTGGAACCAAGCTGGAGCGTGCTCTCGCTTAAATTGCGAATCTTTGCCTGAGGCCGACCCATAATTTTTCACGGTGTTTCAACTTGGATAGTACGTTAATGGTTGGTGGAACTACCTTGGATTACCTTGGGGATAAGGTAACCTTCGGGGTGTTTGCCGTTGGTTAAGTCTTGGATTAAGAGCATACACCCCAGACTTCTGTAGATGTGAAATAATTGGATAACATCCCTTAGGATGATCATATTGGTAGATCTCACATCCACTGTCATCGTCTGTGTCAGAATCCACAACTTCATCGGAGATAATAATTTTCCCCTTACCCTTGTTATGTGCAGGGCCTGAATCTCTCCGCTTTGTCTTACCTTTATCACTACTTTGTTCCTTCTTAGACTCTTCTACGATTTTCAAGACACTTTCAAGTCTTGAGTCTAAGGAATCCCATAATTGATCCATCTTAGTCAATACTTCTATTGTTAATTTTTGAATCGGCAAGGTTTTTCTGTTCACCAACTCTTTGAGTGGTGACTCATCCTCCTCAGCGCAAAATTTCACTCCCTTCTTCCAAAGGGAGGGGTCACGGTTGTATTCTTCTACACTTTCCTTCTTGTGTAGCTCACCTTCTCCTTTTGCTACTTGTTCCAACAAGCTATGTACTTCATGGGCTCTAAGTTGTGATAGTCTCCCTTGGGCATAAGTCCCAAGGGTTCTTCTCATTTCATGCCTTAGCCCATCCACAATGTGGTGAAGTTGATCTCGCTGAGCGTACCCATGGCCCAGGCAACGATGTAACAATGTGTAGTAGTGGGCCATGGCAGCATCCAAGGGTTCATATGTACCTTGTTTCTAGCCTTGGATCTGCTTACGCAAATTAGACACTCGGGAGTACATTTGATACTTATCGTTGAAGAGTTCTTGCATCGTACTCTACCTCCTAATGGTTTCCGGTTCTAAGGACCGGTACTAACTCTTTGCTTCTTTAGTGAGTGTCCTGGGAAACAACTTAAGTTTTTGCCACTCGTTTTCGATATTTTGCAAGGCACAAGCATCGTGGAATGCCTATAAATGATGTTGCGGATCAGCGTTGTATCCCCCCTCAAAGCATGGAATATTGTTCATGTCTAAGCGTTTGATCTGACTATCTTTTAAATGCCTTGTTGGAATTCTTACTACCTCCGTTATGTCAAGCATACTTCGGGTTGCAGGTAGGGGCTTGTCATGATCATCTCCTTCATGACGCCAATGATGTCTTCGTTGTTCCCTACTTTCCCTTCGTTCATGCCCTTGAACTCTCTCTCAACTCTCTCGTCGAGGTCTCTCATTTTTCTTACCTTTATTCTCTCCATTGTGTTCATGATGGCTATGCCCAAATATGGAAGGAAAGGGTGAGTGATGTGAAGAAGGGAAAGAAGAAGGAGAACCATCATCATGATGATGTTTCTTGCCTTCTCTTCGGTTGCTACGGCCCCAATCGTGGTGACGATCTAAGTGCCCGTCCTTGTCATGTGTTGTTCCTACTGTGAACAGTTGGTGTTCATGGGCATCAGAACCAAGGATATCTATCGTTGATCGTAGGTTTTGATACCCTACCTCATCACTTTCATTAAGAGGGGGAACATCTCTTGATAGCAAACTAGTTATAAGTGGTTCACCATCTCTAGTTTCACTAAGGACGTGCAGGACCTCTTTGCCCTTCAACGGTGTATGTTGGCTCTTCTACCTTGAGTCCCTCATACGTTGTGCTTCTATGGCATAGTAATCCCTTAAATCAAATTCTTCCACAATGTATTATACATACAATTCTATCATGCCAATCTGTGCCAAAGCACGGAAAAGCATGTTAGAGACTGATCGATCTGGGGGTAACACGATGTTACCTTGCAAATCTCTCCATCATAGTTGTTTGTCTTGATGGAGGATAAAGGTAAAGTTTGGAATATACTCATTGGGATGAGTATAAACTATCTTGTATTATTTAGGACTTGGCTGATTTCGGCTATGTGTTTTTTACTACTGACTGTTCTTTATATCATCCCTATGTGGTGAGTTGCTCTTGTTAGAAGAAGACATTTTTATCGGTGTGCTATTTCACCGTTATATAATTTTTTTATCTTGATTAACCCGAAGGTTTGTTTAGGCTCCCAATAATGTGAGTGATATCCTTTATGTTCTATTTAGTGCACAAACACTTAGTCCCTAGCAACGGCACCAATGATGAGTGGTGAGGTACCCCTACACTCAACCATACGAAACAAGCGTAGCACGCACGATCCGGTTGAACTCTGTAGACTAAGTGCCTACACGCCCCATGGAACACTTAGGGTTAATCATTCATTATCTTCCTAGACTTACTTGTGGTTGTCACAGTGTATGGTTAAGTAAGTCCGAGGTATATGATTTTTATGGCCTTTTATGTTTTTCTCCTATGCTATTGAGTTGAGGGTTGAGAAACTAATTAGTAATTCTAACTAATGACTAAGTCTAAATTACCTAGCATCAGCATCCATTCCCACTTACCGTACACACCCTGAACCGATGCAACCATGGTTACCAAACACTAATTGTTGTTGGGATCCCAAGCGTAATGCACGTGCTCGAAGTGGTCGTACTAAGGCACTTAACTAGGAGGAAAGGGTTGAGAAAGCTAATCTAGCCTAAGTGCAATGAGCAGCCGATTCCTTGACTAACCGTACACATCTTAGTACATGACTACCACTAGGATTACCAAGCGCAGATCCTAGATACGCCACTGGGTTACCAAGTAGTCACACTTAGATGCTCGTAATCAAGTCGTACTCATACCGTGTTGCGATGAGCAGCCAATTCCTTGACTAACCGTACACATCCTTAGATGCTTGTAATCAAGTCGTACTCATTCCGCATTACTAAGAGAAAGCAATAAATAATAATAAATAAAATCCTATTCCATGCACTACAAGGTTTATCCAAGAAGTTTGTCTTTATTGCTGTACACATCTTGTGTTCAGGTACAATGTTGCTCGAATAAAGATCCGTTCACTTTAGGACTCCTACTGTGTGCACATGGAAAATATTCTATCTCTAGAGTGATCAAACTACCAGAGTTTCCCTACTTCTAACGCAAGATGAGGAAATAAGGGAGAGCTGCCTCTTATTTATAGACTTGGCGGCGGACTGCGATATCGCATGGGAGGACGCGATATCGCGTCTCATCAAGTGTCATAGGAAAGAGCTTGAGTTTTTGCCAACTATTATCAATGTTGTTCCATGCATAGGCATCATAGAAGGCTTGTAAATGTTGTTGTAGATCAAAGTCATAGCCTCCTAAGAAATTACGAAAGTTATTTAAATCAAGCCTGGGTAGGCGGCTCTCTTTACAATGCCTACGAGAGATTCGAACAGCTTCTTGTATTTGTGTTAGGCTTGTAGTGGCCAGTAGGGGTTCATCGTCCTCAAGTAGGTTATGCTTTCGTATGTTGGGATGATGTTTCCTTTGTTTATGTTTATAAGAAACCCCTACTTTGGACTGCGTACTCCAATCTTCATTGTCATATAATTCATTGGTTCCCCAATGAACTGCCTCACTAGATGTGGCATTATCATAGTCTTGTAGGAGAGGCATGATTGTGAAACTGTGTGCGAATTCGTATGTGAATTTTTGTAATTATTTCTTCTAAAAAGATATATTTTTAATTCCTATACAGTGACCTTGTATGATATAACTAATCTAGATAACTAAAACCGTCCCCGGCAATGGTGCCAATGATGAGTGGCGAGGTACCCCTACACTCAACCATACGAATACGAGCATTTCACGCACGATCCAATCAAACTCCATAGACAGGCTAGTTGTGGTATCTAGACAGTTACTCATAGGTCACAGTTCACTATCTTCCCACCTAGACTAGTATTAGCTTTTTCATGTATGGTTTAGTCCAGAGTGAGGTGTATGATGTGTTTCTACACTAGTACTATTCCTGGATATGATGGAAAATAATATTAACTAAACTATGAGAGAGAGAGAGAAAGAGAGAATCTAAACTAGCCTAAGTGTAATGAGCATTCATTCCTTAATCATCCGTACATATCTTGGACCTCGTGCATGACTACTACTAGGATTACCAAGCATAGATCCTAGGTACACTACTGGGTTACCAAGTAGTCACACTTAAATGCTCGTGATCAAGTCGTACTCATTCCACATTTAATAGGAGTTTAGGGTAAAGAGATGTTAACTACAAAAGTAATAAATAACAATAAAAATTAAATAATTAAACTAAGTGAATGCTGTAATGATGAAGTAATCTCGATCTTTATAGCCAGTCATGTGCGTGTCCAAGTACGTCACACTCGACTAAGGATGTCGTACAATTACAATCACCACACTGCGAGCATGCACTAGGAGGAAAGGGTTCAGAGGAATCTAAAGTTAAAAACTTACAATAAAATCTAAAGACTAATGCCAAAACCAAGTGTGCCACCTTTTATTTATAGGCTCACATAGGTACCGCGATATCGCGTACGTGATATCGCATGTAGGCCGCGATATCGCATGTGCGATATCGCAGCTGTGATATCAGGGGTCCAATATCGAGACCTAGTATCTTGTATCAAGGCTCCAATAACAAGGCTCCGATAACTGGGCCTGAAAAACCATGACTCATCACCTATGTTGTTCCCTACTCTCCCTCCTTTCATGATTAGTTTCTCTAGAATGCCCTTGTTCCCTTTCTCGGCTGCTTTCTCTATGATTCCCATTTCGCTTACCATTATCCTCAAGGTATTTTCCCTTGAGACTGCATCCAGATCCTAAAGGAGAGGGTCAAGGAGATGATGAAGGTGAAGAAGAAGGAGGACCATCATCATGCTGGTGCCTACTTCCTTCTCTTCGGTGGTCGTAGCATCGATCGCAGTTATGATTAGAATGTCCATCTTTGTCATGTGTTCATGTTCCTTTTTTAGATCCTTTGTGTCCATCGATACCAGAATCCATGTTATGGATAGTTGAGTGAAGATTCTGATATAAAACCCCCTGATCGAAGTCAACAGGAGGAACATCATTATGTGTGAGACCTCTTGAGGTAGGTTCACCACCCTCATTGCACCTATGACATATGGGACATTCTGAGACAACTTCCCCTTCATGGATTCATAACATCTCTCCTGTTGTAAGTTCCTTTGACGTTGTGCCTCTGTGGGTCGATACTCTCTCAAGTCATGATCAGGCACAACATACTTTGCCTGTAAGTGCTACATACCAATTCATGTGAGAGCAGGAAGAAGCATGCCCGGGACTGAGCGATCAGGAGCTAACACTATGTTACCCTCTAAATCATGCCAACGTAGTTGTTCATCCTAGTGGAAGATAAAGATAAAGTTTGGTATATACTCATTAGGATGAATGTATACCACACGAAACTATTGGGGGACTAGCGGATTATCATGTGTACTACACCTCCGATTGTTCCCTGTATTGGACCTAGGCGGTGAATCACTCTTGTAAGAAGAAGGAGACATAATTGTCTATTTAGTGTGCAATGCTTTTTTTTCAATAATTGTAGGATAGCCAACCCTAAGGGTTTATTCCAACAATGGGAAGATTTCCTAAGTTCTAACTAGCACACAAACAACAAAGTCCCCGGCAACAACGACAATGATGAGCGGCAAGGTATTCCTCAACTCAACCATACGAATACGAGTGTACACACACAATCCAACCGAATTCCAAGAACTACATGCTTATGCGCTTTCAAAGAACCTGGATGAGTTTGTCAATCATTGTCTTCCCAATCCTACTTGTATAGCATGATTGTATGGTTAAGTAAACGTGAGGTATATGATTTTTATATTTTCTGATGTTTTATGTCCTGGTGCTACAAAGGGAGAAGTGAACTAATTAAGTAACTAATTTAATTTAACTAATCGACTATGCTCTAACTAGTCCTAGCACCAGCATCTATTCCCACTTTCCGTACACATCCTGAACTCGTGCAACACTACTGGGATTACCAAACACTAATTGTTACTAGGTTACCAAGTGTTCCACGCATGCTTGAAGTGGTTGTACTAAGTGTGCTTACCTAGGAGAGTTAACAAGGTGAGAGAGAGAACATTAATTAACTAAGGAAAGCATTAAATAATTGTAAATAAAATTAAATAAGCTATTCTGAATGCTGCAAGATTTATCACAAAGTTCATCTTTATTTCTGGCCACAAGGTGTGCTTAGGTACACAATGCTCGAATAAAGATCCGTTCACTTTATGACTCCTACTGCGGGCACTCGGAAATAATTCTAAATCTGAGGAAGGAAAACTACAAGAGTTTGGGTAAGGGACTAAGACTAACTATGCAAACCAAGCATGCCGGCCTCTTATTTATAGGTGATGAGGCTAGTCATGACATCGGATGCCCGATCTCACTTGGTGAGCTCTGATATCGCAGACTCGATATCGCAGCCCCGATATCATGGTTCATCATATGGTGTCAAGACAAGAGTTGGGACACAAGCTTAGATGATGTTAAAAAGTGATCAAGACAAAGAGCAAGTTGAGACCAAGACAAGAGCTAAGTTGTTAATTTAAGATGATAAAAGTCTCAACCAGAAAATAAAGATAATAGATAACAAGGATGCAAGAAGTGAAAAGAAGGTGTTTTGGTATCTACCAAGACATCTCAAAAGATCAACATATATCCCAATGATAGAACTTAAGTTTTAGGCTAGGCATCCCACAAAAATAGAAAACATCTCAATTGTACTTGAGACATCCCAACTAGGACGTCCCAAGTAAGACAACCCAATTTCCAATGGTACGTCCTACCTGCAAGAGGATAGAATTCAAAGAGACATCCCAAGCTCAACTATGACATCCCAACAAGCCATTTCATAGATGTTGCATGACTTCCAATGATTATTTGACAATGATAGAGGCATTCAAGGAAATGGAATTTTGGTGAAAACAAGAAGTATTATTCATTAGAATATTCCATCATTGTCTACATCAAGTGAATTTGTTTTATTCCTTAATTTTCTATCTTTGTGAATTGTATCTTTTATTATGAGAGCCTAAGTGCAAGGAATTTGTAAAGTGTAGTTACATTCTCTTCTTGATTCTATTTCTCCCTTTGTAAGCCCTACGAGGTTGATGTGCTTGTGTGTCTTCAAAGAAAACACTCTATTTGGAGCTCACATCATTGTAAAGGTTGTGGGATCCTTAAAACCACATTCTAAGCTTGTTGAGACCTTGTGATATTGAGTGTGTTTATTATGAGAAAACACTTCTTCCGAAGGTCAATCTTTATAAAGGTTATGAATAAACAACATTTTTGAAGGAATAAAATTCAAAGGTCTACAAGGATTCTACCCTCCAAGTATGAAAGTACCCAAGTTAGGGAATCATGTAAACGTTTTGGTTGTCTTG
This sequence comes from Gnetum montanum, assembly GCA_015680685.1. Lineage (NCBI taxonomy): Eukaryota > Viridiplantae > Streptophyta > Gnetopsida > Gnetales > Gnetaceae > Gnetum > Gnetum montanum. The sequence goes on from MNCI01010387.1 coordinate 242,648, forward strand.
GTTGTTCAAATTGGGAAACTTTTTCAATCCACCATTCTAAGTTCTTGATCTTCATGTTTGACCTAAGGTATTTATACTTGGACATTAGAGATCATATCGACATAAATTTACAAAGCTAGCAAAGGCAAGTAATAGGTTTTGGGTGAAGTAGGATAGGAAGAAGAATGGCCATCCCTTCTAGCCTATTGTAGGCCTAACCATGGTGGCAATGCTAAATAGCCTCTAAGGGATAAATGTCAAAGGAATATAACTACAAGGAATCCTTAGAGCATGGCCCAGATACATTTTTTCACATTAATAAAGCATTCCTTTCTTTTTCCTTCTACATTTTCCTATTATTTCTATATGTATAATGTTAAATGTAACGTATATTTTATGTTTTCCATGACATCTAGAATCAAGTTTTCATATCATGGCATATAGATGATAATGGAATGTCACTTGAGCATCATGCAGTCAATTGTGCCTATTTGAGCCTTTTAAGGCTTCTAGAATTACTAAAAATTATATATGTCATCTGAAGAATGATGCAAGCTGGTTGTTGAAGGTCTAATAGGGGTAACTTTGGATTTAGAAGATGAGTTTTTAGTATGTGATGAAGTGGTAATGCTAACAATAACAACATCATCACCTAACATTACTTGGATGCAAAATGTAATATTGATCTTTAAAAAGTAGCTGGAAGTATTAAAACTGGTGTCTATCTTCTAGGGCATGGTTTAGAACATTTTTTGGGGATCTATTGAAGCCTAAAGAGCTACTCAAGATGAGGATTTTAGGGGATTTTCCATCATTCAAAGGAATATGACAATGTCAAAGCCACACTTATCTTGGTCACTAGAGTACAGAAAAAGGGGATACAATAAGGCTAAAATAAGATCAGATAATTAATACACATGTTTTTATTTCTATAAATCAATTACTTTATTCATATCATGAGTCAAGAATTTGCATTTTCATTTTCTTATTCAAATATGTACCAATCTATTCACATTTATACTAAGAGCTCATTCACATTTATGTTAGTTATTGATGTAGGTCTAACAATAGAAGTGAATGGAAGCATTGGAATAAGTTTAAGAACTATGGTTTGTAGGTTGTCAAAAATGACAAAGTTAGGAATGACTGCACAATGATGATTCAAAACTTCATTTTTTTATTCATAATTTCATCAACAAATTTAGGAACTATGTTTCAATGCTTCATTCCTTCTTAGGCTTCTCTACAAAGCTTTTTTTGGATGAAGCTTTATTCATTTGGAATTGAAATTGATGCTTTATTGCACCCAAAGATCTATAGGATCTATTACACAGTTATTATATTTTCATGAAAAATAGAGATAGATGCTACAAATTATCCAATCACCAATGGGGGCAACACAACCAAATCATACAAGATTTTTGCCATAGCATTTTATCATTGTCTCAAATTGCTAGTCACATCACAAGAAAGAAACACATGTAACTCATCATCAAGGACTCTTGAGCTACACAACCTAGAAATGAGCTCTTGTCAAGGGAGTTCATTGAATGATCCTTTTTATTATTTTGAGAAAATTTTCTTAATTTTTTATACTAGGTTAATTTTATTTATAGCATACTATTTCATCATAAAAATCTTCTATGATTGTGGATTTGAAATGAAAAATACTTAAATTTATGGTGGCTTATCTTGTGCATGCATGAGCCACCACAATAACTAAAGTAAGAGGTTGACAATGGTGTGACAAGATCAATAGATTTATGGGAAATTTTAGGCATTTTCTTATTGGTAAACATGTGCATTGTACTTCAAAATCTTGTTTTGACTTATGGGAATGGTTACATGTGTGAAATAAAAATTTTTGGATTAAGGGAAATTCATAACAAATTTCAAATTAAGTTTATATTTTAAAATCTTGCTTATGAATATGTATTGTGCTTTTAGTTTATCTAATATTTTTTATCTCTTCTTTAACTATTATATATTTAGTTGACTGATCTTGCAAGGAGGGAAAGGTAGCTAGAATATTCCCTATTGGAGAAGTAGAACTTTTCATGAAAGTAAAACAACTATGAACAAACTTGTATTCTTCTTGTTTGTTGAAAAATTCATGTGTTCACACCCTCACATGTACATAAGTTGAAGTACAGATGAAATGAATAAATTTTTATTTTTTTGCTACTATTGGCCTAACAAATACAACTTTTTTGATTTACTCTATAGCAACAAGTAAAATTCTATCAGTCTTTCAATTGAATCCTACATTTCACATCAATTTGAAACTTGGAAATGTTAGAGCATAAGAACACGTATCCAAACAAGTTTGGGAATGAGGGCTATTTCATGGGAGCAAGGTGAGGCATATGTGGAACGTGACTATGACAATCAATTAAAAATATAGAAAATATAATTTCCTAAATTTAGTTAAGATTTTTTAAGAAATTTATAAATACTGCAATGTTAAAATTAGAATGAACTCATATATATGAAAATACAAGTATTTTAATCTTCAGTGTAGAAATGTCTATAGAATGCTATTCATTTTTATGAATGCGCCCTTAACTACATCTTTATATAAAAAATTTCTATCATTATTGAGATTTTTTAAATGTGAAAAGTAACTAATATCTAAGCAGAGCTCTCATCCAGTTGGGAGCATGCTTTGGCATTTACAACAAATGAAATGAGGAAATTTTTGTCAGCAAAATACTAGTTTAATCTCTTTTACACCATATGTATAATGTTCCATCCCTTAGTAAGTGTGAAATTGTAATATTGAATAGGTCATTAACCTTCGAAAGAAGGAGTGCCTCAATATGAGGAATTGTAACTATTTACAATACCCCTTAGGGATGGGTTTAACTTGTGGCATTTAAGACTAGGCTTAGAGTTCATATTAGCATAGAGTTGTGGAGCTAGATTGGAAAGTGACAAGAGCAAGGTAAAGCAGCATGAGAAGGGACTAATCACCCCTTCGGTGTAATGGCCTAATCATGGTGGTTGTCCTAGATTACCTCTAAGGCCCTAAGTGTCATAGGAAGATAAGTGTAAGTCATTGATAGTGTACCTAACAAATTTCAATAATAAAGTTCCACTAAATATTGCCTTGTCAATTCCATTCCTTTACAATTATTTGCAAGTTAAACAAACAATCAAGATCATTTCTACATTAAATGATGATTTTATGTGACAAATGAATGAATTCATTCAATAACTTATGCATTCGCTACAATCATGAATGCATTCCTTTTTTAGTAAAATGTAAAAATCTCAAATGAAACTTTTGAAAAAATGCAAGATTTCATTCTTGTCATATCATGAAGGGGAGTAGCTTAAATTTTGGTTATTAGAATGAGAATTTGTTAAATGGCATCTCCAAAATTATTGGACCATTCCTTTTATGTTATGTTAGAGTTTCACCTCTCTTTGGTGCTTCTCTGCAACTATACTCTAAATTTTTTTTTTATATAAACTACTCTAAGATAAAACCATATGTACAACTAAAAGAGAATTATTAAAAAAATTATTAAATAATTTAAATACAAAAAAATTTAACTATAGGCACATCCTAAGACAAATAGTTAACATGATACATTAGAAGTATTATAAATGAATAAAATAATTTCAAATTAGCATGTTACTTGGAATTAAACCTGGAACTTACGTATTAAATGCTACATATTCTAAACATGTGAGAAATGCTTCACTAATGCATTCATCTCATTAACTTCTTTGATATATGCTTTGTGTGCCTTCTTAATAGTCCACTCAATTGACACAACCACAGAACCCAATGGTGGGTATATTGTAGTATTCATCATCCCGTTAGTTACAAATTTGTATCCCATGTGGTAGACTATCCTCACCAATGAAACCATAAAGGCCAATGATAGATCATGAGAATCATGCAAAGTTAAGTGGCCATAACTCTATGTGCTATGTGGGAGATCATCCTCATGAATGGAATCACGTAAGCCAAGGGTAGAGTAGCATAAGAATTATCTTCTCAATTATTTATAATTATATGCTTGATAAGTCATCTAAACTTCATCTATATTATGATTCTAGCAATGATGAAAGTTCAAAAAGGAAATAAATAATACTCTACTTTATTTCATTTATCATTAATGCAAAAAAATTGAATGATGGGGAAATTGATCTCAATGCCTTTCAAGGAAAAAATTCATCATTTTCTCATCTTTCCCTACAATCTTCATTTTAAAAAAAACTATTTGTACTTTATGCATTGGTCTTTGGCATGAAAAACCTAGGGCACATGTTCCATTCCATTGAGAAATCCTAAATTTTGAAAAAAAACATTCACAAAATGATTTTTCAAAAATTAAGCTTTAGTTGTAATAATACCTTCTTAATTTTAATATTATTTTCATACATTAAAATATGATCATTTCACAAACTTATTTTGTTGTTTCTTCCTCTTGACCATTAACAAAGCTTTATCACACTTCTTCAAGCCAACACTTAAAATTAACCAAGCTTAAAAATTTATTTTTGTTTGTACTTCAAGTTTCTTTTGTTATATCTTTTTTACCATTAGTAGGCAAAGGTGAGATAGTAGATTGAATACCTTCTCATACCTTTACTTCAAATGTTAAAGAAGCATGTTTGATTCCTTGCAATAATAAGTAAAAACGAAAACATAAGGAAACACTTGAATAGCACAATGCTACTACAATAAACTAATAACATACAAATTACTACAAACAAAACAAATAAATATACAATAGGAACTAAACAATCTAACTTTATTTTTGAGAATGCTCATACCATGTGGAAGCATCTCCTCGCTAATGAATCCATAAAGGCTAATAATGAGTACCATCAAAATCATTCAAATTCTAGTAGTCATAACTCTATGTGCCATGTGGCAGATCATCCTCATGAATGGAATCACCGTGGCTAAGGGTAGAGTGGCATAAGAATCATCTTCTCCATTATTCATAACTTTGTGCTTGTTAAGTGATCTAAACTTTATCTAAATGTTACATCCTATGATTCCAATGATGATTATAGTTCAAAAAGGAATAAACAATACTATGCTTTATTGCATTTATAATTAATGTGAAAAAATTGAATGATGAGGAAATTGATCTCAATGCCTTTTAAGACAAAATCTCATCATTTTTGTATCTTTCCCTACAATCTTCATTTTTTCATAAAACTTTTGTGCTCTATCAAAATCATGATGTAAAGATTCATTTTTATTTATACTAATATTTTTCTGCATTAGCCTTTGACATGAAAAACCTAGGGTATACATTCCATTCCATTAAGCAACCCCAAATTTTGAAAAAGAAATTTATAAAGGATTTTTCAAAAATTAAGTTTCACTTTCAATAATACCTTCTTAATTTTAATATCACTTTCATACCTTAAAATAGAATCCTTTCACAAACTTAGTTTGTTGTTTCTTTCTCATGACCATTAATAATGCTTTATCACACTTCTTTAAGATAGCACTTAAAATTAACCAAGCTTAAAAATTCATTTTTGTTTGCACTATAAGTTTGTTTTACTATAATTTTTTACCATTAGGAGGTAAAGGTGAGATAGCAAATTCAATAGCTTCTCATACTTTTACTTCAAATCTTATCTAGAAAGGAACAAAATTAATTTAATTCCTCAATATACTTGCAATAATACCTAGAAATAGAAACACAAGACAAGCCTTGAATAGCACAATGTTGGTACAATATACCAATAGAATATAAAACCCCAAAAACAAAACAAATAAATACATAGTAGAACTAAGCAATATAACTTTATCTTTCAAAATGTTGATACCATGTGGAAACCTATCCTTACCAACGAAACCATTAAAGCCAATGATAGACATCATCAAAATCATGCAAAGTCCAATGGTCATGACTCTATGTGCCATGTGAGAGATCATCCTCATGAATGGAATCACCTAGGCCAAGGGTAGAGTAGCATAAGAATCATCTTCTCCATTGGTTATAACTTTTTGCTTGATAAGTCATCTAAACTTCAACTATGTGTTACATCATATGATTCCAATGATGATTAAAGTTCAAAAAGGAAATAAATAATATCATGCTTCATTGCATTTATTATTAATGTAAAAATAATGAATGATGAAGAAATTGATCTTGATGCCTTTTAAGACAAAATTTTATCATTTTCCCATCTTTCTTAGCAATCTTCATTTTTTTACAAAATGTTTAAGCTCTTTTGAAATCATGATGTAAAGATTAATTTTTATTTATATTAATATTTTATGTATTAGTATTTAGTATGAAAAACCTATAGCACATGTTCCATTCCATTAAGAAACCCTAAATTTTAGAAAAAGAAATTTTTAAAAATTTAAGTTTTAATATTATTTTCATACCTTAAAATAGGATCCTCCCACAAACTTATTTTGTTATTTCTTTCTCTACCATTAATAAAGCTTTATCACGCTTAAAATTAACCAAGCTAAAAATTCATTTTTGTTTGTTATCTTATTTTAAGTAAAGGTGAGATAGTAGATTGAATAGCTTCTTATACCTATACTTCAAATCTTATCCAAAAAGATATAGAATTAGTTTAATTCTTTAATACACTTGCAACAATACTTGAAAACAAAAACACAACTCCCAAATAGCATAATTTTTGTATAGTAAATTGGTAGAATATAAAACACTAGAAACAAAACAAACAAATATACAACAAAAACTAAATAATATAACTTTATTTTTGAGAACGTTAATACCATTGATACAAAATGTTAGTCTACTCAAAAATACCAAACTAACCAACCAAATGTAACTAATTAAAATAACTATTAGAATATAACCAATCAAACAAGCTATTCCTAAAGGTTCCTAACAGCCTTCGCATGTACTAGGGTACAAGTAGGACCTAAGGGTAGGTGTTGGGACCGTATGGAAGGATTTAGAACAAATGCTTATTACTATTTTTTATATCATTCCTAATAACAATAAAAAATAAATCAACAAAAAAAACACAAGAATATATCTTGGGGAAAAACAAGATAAACCCTAGCAAGAAATAGGCTCCTAGATCTTTATGTTATCTTAGAGAGAATTTCTTAATCACAATAAATAACAGAGAATGGGAAAGAAGATAGCACAAGGATTAAAGCCAAACACACTGCCTTTAAGGCTTTCTTATAACCATATTTATAGTATGGGATGGACATCTGCAAGTAGTATTAATAAGATGTAAATTGGATATTAACAATAGTAAAATAATGGAGATGAACAATAATTTACATTAACTACATTGCAAATATCTGCAATTAAGTACTCAACACTATAGTATATTACAACATAACTATTGTACCATGCAATTACAAAAAGATAGTGCATGTAATCAAAGAGATGATAATATCCGAGCTTATGTGAATGATAGTTGATTTCACTTTACTCACAATTCTCCCTCTTGAAGGCAAAGCTTTCACAAGGCTTGATCCAAACCTTAGATGATATCATCTTTCATGACACCAACAATTGTTCAATACCATAAAAATTTTCAGCATATAAATATTTTTTCATCATATTAGTAGGATTCTCTTCTACCTTAATTTTTTAAAGAAGAATTCTTCATTCATTTATTTACTCTCGAATATATTGATACTATATTTCTATATGCTTTGTCTTACTATGGAAAGTGGGATTGTTGGATACATAGATTGCACTTTGATTATCATAGCTAATTTTCACAATCTTTTTATGAATCCTGAGTTCAACAACTAATCTCTAAAGCCATGTTACTTTCCAACTAGCTAGGTTTGCAACAACATCTTCTACTTCAGTAGTAGACTGAGCTACATAAGACTACAATTAACTTTTCTATTGTCTAAATCCCCACCCCAGTTAACATTCACATGACCATGTAGAATGGATGAATCACTTTAATAACAAATACCAAGTTCATAGTACCACAAAGATATCAAAAAGCTTGTTTGATAGCAATCTAGTGTTGTTTCCTTGGATTAGACATCTACATGCTAATATTTCCAATAATGTATAGTTAGTGATGAGTGGCGATGTACCCCTACACTCCACCATACGAATACGAGCGTACACGCGCGATCCGGTCGAACTCCGCAGACTAAATGCCTTAACGCCACAAGAAACACTTGGGGTTAATCGTTCGTTGTCTTCCCAGGCTTGCTTGTATGTGTCACGGTGTATGGTTAAGCAAGTCTGAGGTATGTGATTTTTTTGGTATTTTCGGCTTATCTTCTATGCTACCAGGAGAAAGGGTTGAGAAAACTAAACTAACTCTAACTAAGATCTAAGTCTAAATTAACTAGCGTCAGCATCCGTTCCCACTTGCCGGACACACCCTGAACTATGCAACTGCAGCTTACCAAACGCTAATCGTTACTGGGATCGCCACACGTAACGCAAGTGCTCGAAGTGGTCGTACTGAGGCACCTATTTAGCCTACGTGTGATAAGCAGCCGATTCCTTAGCCAGCCGTACACACCCGTGGGTGCTCGTAACTAAGTCGTACTTATCACACGATCTAGCCTAGCAATGAGCAGCCGATTCCTCAACTAGCCGTACACATTAGACCCGGGAGTTACCAAGCGCAGAATCCTGGAATACGCTACTGGGTTACCAAGCATCCAATGCTCGTAATTGAGTCGTACTCATGCATTGCGTCAAGCAGCCGATTCCTTGACTAGCCGTACACGTCCGTAGACGCTCGTAATCAAGTCGTACTTGAACGCACTAGGAAAGCAGAAAAGAAAGCAATAAATGAAACCACGTGCTGCAAGGTTTATCCAAACAAGTTCGTCTTTATTGCCGTACACAACTTGGGTTCAGGTTACAAGCTGCTCGAATAAAGAGCCGTTCACTCTAGGACTCCTACTGCGGGCACATGGGGAAAAATTCTAACTCTGGAGTGATCAATCTGCCAGAGCTTCGCTACACTAGCCAGGATTGGGAAATGAAGGGAGTGCCGCCTCTTATTTATAGATATGGTGGTGGGACGCGATATCGCGGCCCAGTGCAAGTCGCGTCTCATCATACCCCCATGACTGAATGAAAACTCGTCCTCGAGTTCCTTACAATGATATCAGGTAGGTATGGGATTATTAGGGGAAATGGAACTAATGGGATGACATGTGAACGGTCTTTATTACAAGACTTGACAAAAACTGGTGTTCATGACAACATGGGTGAACACCTTATTACAATGACATCAGGCCACAGTTGGCAGCTGAGAGAAAAGAGGAGAGAGAATAGAAGAGAAGAAGAGAGAAGAGTCTTGTTGCTGCCAACGCCTAGATTGCGCCTTCCGTTGTCCATCTGTAAGCGCATTATCAATTCCACTCCTTGCATGCTGCTTCAGCGCTACTCAATTCCAAGTGTCTGCTCCAGATCCATTCTATTGTTGTAAGATGGTCATCTGCACCCACAACACAATCATATATTAGCAAGGGTAATTGAATCATTAAGTAAAGAATACCTTGCTTCAGTTTAGGTTCCTTGGCTAAGTTGTGGTATGGCTAATATGGATCTGGGAAAATGTAGATGATGACTACCGAAGGTATAGGGGTTAGGAAGAAAAACGAAAAAATCCGGGGCTTAGGATAAAAATCGAAAAATCAGGCCCCGTACCCCCATGACTAATCGCGAACCTCCGGTAGCGTTAGAATGGAGAGAGAAAAGGAATAGGAATGATAGGTAAAAAGGGACAACTATGGCATCGATAAAAAGGATGTCATGATGGAAATGAACAAAAATGTTAATTAATTGCAAAACGTTAAGGAAAAGAAGTTAACTAATGTTCCAAATAGGAATGTCAGTGGGTCCTCCCCAAAGCAGGCTCATGCCCTTAATGCCCTGACAATCCCACATTCAAAGAGTCCGTGGGCTCTGGGAATGTCCTTTGGAACAAGAGTTAAAGTCTTAACCGTAAGAATTTACCAAAAAGAAAACAAAGCATCAACCAAAGTATATACAATGATACAACCGGCAATGAGGTGAACAATGGAGAGAAGGATGGGAAGAAGAGAAGTGGAATGGAATCCCAAGAACAAGGTGGTGTACAGCCCCTTGTGTGTTTCATGATTAATGTGACTTGGCGAATCTCATTCCAACTCTGGCCTCAAACCAACCACTTCCAGTGACTTCGCATCAATGCAGTTGGTTAAATCATCCACTTGGGTAACAAGGATGCAACTTCGAGAAGCCACCACCATTCCGACGAAACAACAGAGAGAATGGGAAGCGAGAAGGGCCTTAGTTAGAGGGAACACTTTGGTTCCATAACCAGTGCTTGCAGCCCAAATTTTATTTCGTCTAAGGGGTGTGCTTTGAATCCTCACTTTTAGCTTTTTAGCTTTTTCTTCTTCTCTTTTTTCTGTTTTTCCATTTTTTTTCTTCTTTTTTTTGTTTTGTGTTTTTATGCGTGGGGACCACACCATGCAAAGACTTCTTTATTTTTATTGTCTCAGCTTCCGATTATTGGGTTACATCGGAACGGTAAGAAAACCCAAGAAGAAAACATCCAAGCACCCAAGTGAATGACCAACACAAGAGCACCAAGTTCCCTTGAAGTCACACCCGTTTCAAATCCTTGAGTCCTTCCTTAGTTTGAGAAATGCCCAGTCACTGGTTCGTTAAAGTTCTTATTGGAAGGGAACTGTACATTTCCAAGCCAAGGGAAACCATAGACTTGATGGATGGATGGATGAAGTGATCTCATTGCCTGCCATATCAAAAGAACATACCTTAGTATCAACAATGTAACTTAAAGGTAAAAACCAAACATTAGCAATTAATGAAAAACAGTTCATCCCATCGGCCCGAACACTTATTGGGTGACGAATTTACATGATGGATGACACACACACACACACACACAAAAAGATAGAAAAATATAACGATGTTGTAAAACAAAAACAAGAAAAGTTAAAGAAATTTGTAAAACAAAAATTAGAAAAGTTAAAGAAATTGTAAAACAAAAATGTGAAAAACAAAAACGTTGTAAAACAAAAATGTGTAAAACAAAAACTGAAAAAGAACTGAGGGCCCCATATGATTAGCATAGGTGGCCATCTCCCCCATGACTGAGTTGTGAGGGAGAGATCCGAAGTAGTGAGCGCCTATTTGAATTTCTAAGCAGTGCCCAACTTCTCCCAATTGATGATCTTAAATTCAGGGTTGGAAGTTGGCGACGCTCACGTTCCAATGTGTCTATGCCACGGTTGTTGGCATGAGTTGCCTCAGTTCGTTCCATGCATATTTGTTTGCTCTTATGAGAAGCTGTCAACCACGGGGTGTCTACTACTTCTTGTGTGGTTGCTACATACAGGCATCTTTGTTGCAGAGTTTCCTGGGCACACCTGTGACATGGAGACATTTCCTCCGTGTCATCACCCGATGAATCACTGTATGTGATGCATGGAACTATCCTCTTCTCGATCTTTCCACATATGTTTATCTTGGAGATTTCCAAGGAAAGATCACGGATCCTAAGGCATGCATCTACTGTGCTTAGCCATGCCCTTCCCATTATAATTGGGAAGTCCCCTTCGTTGTTGTTAACATCGATCACTAGGAAATCCGCTGGGTAGGACCAACCACACACAGTGGTGATAACGTCCTCCACCAAACCCAAGGGAATAGTGATGGACTGGTCTGCCAGCTCTAGTTGGATGTTGCTCTTCTTAAGTTGGGGCAGGTTCCAGGCGTGATACATCTTTCGCGAAATTAAGTTGACTCCGGAACCTGAGTCAAGAAGAGCTCGATGTGGTGCATTCCCAGCGATCTGCAAATGAATAAAGGGACTCCCAGGATCAGTTAGTTTCCTGGGAAGGTGGCCTACCTTGATCCAGTCAGTTACGGTATGTGTTAGCATAACCGTATGCGTTACATTCCCTTGGACTGAAGGGTGCTCCGAAGTGTTAGTAGTTAGAGGCCTATACATATACCCGTCCGCTTGTTGTTGCGAGAGCCTATCCGGGCTCCTAGTTCTGAAAAAGGGTCTCCTTTTTGTACAGTTATCGCCAGAACTAGTGTCCGGTTGGATATTTACACTCTGAATATTTACAGATCTCGCGGCGTGACGTTGCTGCGGTTGGGTAGGTAATTCCCCTTGCATTGTTGGAGCAGGAGGTGTTATGGGAACTACTTGAGGAAAAGGTGCGGGTGGAGTTAGAGGATGGACAGAATGTGGAATGTCTCCCGGAGGAGAAGGAGTCCTTCTGAAGTACTCCCGAGCGTAGTAGTGACGGCGTGGAGTGTGACTCATAGCGTCACCTGGAGAAACTGGCTGCTGCACATAATAACCATAAGGATCAGGCTGCCGGTAAGGGTATCGATGTGTTGGCTGTGGCATCCCCCATGACTGTGGGTATTGCCACTGCTGATGTTGCTCGATGGGCTGCGGAGGTGTTCCACTTGGATAATACGTCAAGGGTTGGTGGAACTGCCTCGGGTTACCTTGTGGATAAGGTAACCTTCTGGGTGTTTGCCGTTGATTAAGTCTTGGATTTAATGCATACACCCCAGACTCCTGCAGATGTGAGATGATTGGACAACATCCCTTAGGATGGTCATAATAGCAGACCTCACATCCACCGTCATTGTCTGAATCAGAATTTTCAGCCTCATCGGAGTTAGAGATTTTTCCCTTACCCTTGTTATGTGCAGGGTTAAAGTTTCTCCGCATGTTTTTGCTTTTATCACTACTTTGCTCATCCTTAGACTCTTCTACTATTTTCAGGACTGTTTCTATTCGTGAGTCTAAGGAATCCCACATTTGGTCTACCTTAGCCGATACCTCCGTTGTTAACTTTTGGATCGGCACAGTTTTCCTGTTCACCAACTCTTCGAGTGGTGACTCATCCTCCTCATCACAGAATTTCACTCCCTTCTTACGAAGGGAGGGATCACGGTTGTATTCCTCCGCACTTTCTCTTTTCCGTAGCTCACCCTCTTCTTGCGCTACTTGTTCCAACAATACTTCAACTTCATGGGCTCTTAGTTGGGAGAGTCTCCCTTGGGCGTAAGTCCCAAGAGTTCTTCTCGTTTCATTTCGTAGCCCATCCACGAGGTGGCGAAGTTGATCCCGCTTAGCGTACCCATGGCCCGGGCAACGATGTAGCAATGTGTAGTAACGGGCCATGGCAGCATCCAAGGATTCATGAGCTCCTTGTTTCCAGCCTTGGATCTGCTTACGCAAGTTAGACACTCTGGAGTACGTTTGATATTTGTTGTTGAACAATTCGAGCATCGTACTCCACCTCCTGATGGTTTCCGGTTCTAAGGACCGGTACCAGCTTTCCGCTTCTTTAGTGAGTGTCCTTGGGAACAACTTGAGTTTCTGCCACTCATTGTCTATGTTCTGCAAGGCACAGGCGTCGTGGAATGCCTGTAAATGATGTTGAGGATCAGCGTTGTATCCCCCTTCAAAACGTGGGATATTATTTATATCCAAACGCTTGATCCTACTGTCTTTCAAATGCCTTGTGGGAATCCTAACTGCCTCTCTAATGTCAAGCATACTTCGGGTTGCGAATAGGGGTTCGTCATGATCATCTCTTTCATGACGTCTGTGATGTCTACGTTGTGGTTCCCTATTCTCCCTACGTCCTTGTCCTTGTCCTAACTCCTCTCGACCTTCTTGTCGAGGCATTTCATCTCTTCTACCTTTACTTTCCGCGTTATGCTCATGGTGGCTGCGCCCAGATGTGGAAGGAGAGGGTGAATGATGTGATGAAGGGGAAGAAGAAGGGGATCCATCACCATGGTGATGTTTCTTGCCTTCTCTTCGGCTGCTTCGGCCCCGATCGTTGTGACGATCAACGAGTCCGTCATTAGTGCGAGTGATTGTTCCTGCCGTGAACAGCTGGTGCTCACGGGGATCAGAGCCTGGAATATGTATCGTTGATCTAAGGCCCTGATGCCTAACCTCTTCACTAGAGTGAGGAGGAGGAACATCATTTTCTAAGAAACCCATCGTGAGGGGTTCCTCTTCTCCTATTTCACTAATGACGTGGGGAACCTTGCCCTTCAATAGTGAATGTTGGCTCTCCTGCCTTGCATCCCGAATACGTTGGGCGTTTGTGGGATGATAATCCCTTGTGTCATAATCATCCAAAACGTATTCAGCAAGCAGCTCATGCATGCCATACTGTACCAAAGCACGGGAAAGCATGTTGGGAGCGGATCGATCTGGGGGTAACACGATGTTACCTTGCATGTCTCTCCACCGCAGTTGCTCATCTTGATGGAAAACAAAGGTAAAATCTGGCACATACTCATCGGGATGAGTATATGTGACCTTAGACTGTTGAGGACATGGTTGATTTCGGTTATGCGTATGATCCTGACTTTCTCCTGTATTGTCCTTAGGTGAGTTGATTTCATGAGAAGAAGCCATTTCTAATGGTGTGCTAACTTTCACCGTTATTTATGTTCTTGATTAACTGATTAACCCTAAGGTTCGTTTTAAGCTCACAACGATGTGAGTGATATCCCTTATGTTAAATTGGCGTAAAAACACTTAGTCCCCGGCAACGGCGCCAATGATGAGTGGCGAGGTACCCCTACACTCCACCATACGAATACGAGCGTACACGCGCGATCCGGTCGAACTCCGCAGACTAAATGCCTTAACGCCACAAGAAACACTTGGGGTTAATCGTTCGTTGTCTTCCCAGGCTTGCTTGTATGTGTCACGGTGTATGGTTAAGCAAGTCTGAGGTATGTGATTTTTTTGGTATTTTCGGCTTATCTTCTATGCTACCAGGAGAAAGGGTTGAGAAACTAAGCTAACTCTAACTAAGGTCTAAGTCTAAATTAACTAGCGTCAGCATCCGTTCCCACTTACCGGACACACCCTGAACTATGCAACTGCAGCTTACCAAACGCTAATCGTTACTGGGATCGCCACACGTAACGCAAGTGCTCGAAGTGGTCGTACTGAGGCACCTATTTAGCCTACGTGTGATAAGCAGCCGATTCCTTAGCCAGCCGTACACACCCGTGGGTGCTCGTAACTAAGTCGTACTTATCACACGATCTAGCCTAGCAATGAGCAGCCGATTCCTCAACTAGCCGTACACATTAGACCCGGGAGTTACCAAGCGCAGAATCCTGGAATACGCTACTGGGTTACCAAGCATCCAATGCTCGTAATTGAGTCGTACTCATGCATTGCGTCAAGCAGCCGATTCCTTGACTAGCCGTACACGTCCGTAGACGCTCGTAATCAAGTCGTACTTGAACGCACTAGGAAAGCAGGAAATAAAGCAATAAATGAAACCACGTGCTGCAAGGTTTATCCAAACAAGTTCGTCTTTATTGCCGTACACAACTTGGGTTCAGGTTACAAGCTGCTCGAATAAAGAGCCGTTCACTCTAGGACTCCTACTGCGGGCACATGGGGAAAAATTCTAACTCTGGAGTGATCAATCTGCCAGAGCTTCGCTACACTAGCCAGGATTGGGAAATGAAGGGAGTGCCGCCTCTTATTTATAGATATGGCGGCGGGACGCGATATCGCGTACGCGATATCGTAGGGGAAGGCGCGATATCGCGGCCCAGTGCAAGTCGCATCTCATCAGTTAGGGATGTTGGAACCTTGAATAATTATTTGGTGGAAAGAGGGAGGGGGCGAGTTATGTGGGGATGTGGAGGAGGGAGGTGGAGGAAGAAGAGGGGTGTGTGTATGTGTTTTGTTGGAACTTGAAATAAGTGAAACATAGGTACACCCCAAGATATATAGTCCAATTAGAGCTTTATGACACTAAAATTGAAAAAAAAAATTACTACATCCTCATATTTGCAAGATCTATTAGATAGAGTGATGAGCAGTGAATACCCCTATGCTCAACCATATAAATCACTAAGCATTTATGCGCGATCTGGTCAAATTTCGTGGATTCTATGTCTTCCGGTACACTAGCCTTTAGGAAGTAAACTTGCCTTAACAGTCATTCATTGTCTTCTCAATTACACTTGTGATATGTAAAGGTATGGTTAAGTGTAATTAAGGCATATGATTTTTATTATTTTTATGTTTTATGTTTTGGGTGCTTAAAACAAAGGATGGAAGGAATGAAGTAATCCAATTGCTAATTTAATCTAACTAACTACACCTAACTAATCCTAACATAACCATCTCTTCCCACTTGCCATATACATCCTGAACACATTTAGCACTATTGGATTACCAAATGTTAAGCATTACTGGAATTACCAAGTGCCAAGCATATGCTCGAAGCGGTCGTACTTATGTGCTTAATTAATCACTACTTAATCTTGCTTAGTTTAGCCTAATTAATTATTTAATTACTTAAACCATTAAAGAAAATTGCATAAAACATTAAATGCATAAATAAATAATTAATCTATATCCAAGTGCTACAATGTTTATCAAAAAGCTCATCTTTATTGTCACACACACTATTGTGCTTAGGTAAAACAGTGCTTGAATAAAGATCCATACACTCTTAACTCCTACTGCGGGCACTTAGAAAAATATTCTAACTTCAAAATGACAAAACTAAAAGAGCTCCACTACAACTATGACAAGACATGCCATGAACATGATGGGTGAGCACATATTTATAGGCAAAATAGACACTACATCATCAACAACACATTAATGCATCAAATTATGCATCAACGGGGCCTAATTGATGAGGCCTAATCGACGCAGCCAATCTACAATTCATCATAGCCCCACACCTGAATGAAAACTCATCCTCAAGTTCTTTACAAATTTAGGAAGGCATGGAATTATTGACTAACGACAGACATATGAAAAACACAAGCAAACACAAACAACACTAAGTGCTCAAGTGTACAGATATACAATTATTATAGAATTTTTTGGTGTTTAGGACTACAAAATTGAATCACTAGGACAAAATTTAACAAATAAAATTCCTATAATGGTGTGAAGGCAAGGAAGAATATTAAATGGTCCTAGGCAGTGAAGGCTCCTGAGGTATTGAAGGACATTCTCATGCTTCAAGTGCACATGGTGGTTGAGACTATTGTGGTTGTCCTGCTACTGCTACAACTTTTGGCAGAAGACAGAAAGCATCCAACAATGCTTTCATCTTCTCCTCCTTCCTCATGGGATCATGCATGGTCCACACAGCTTTGCCAATGTGATCAATCGCAGTTTGCCAGGCCCCGATATCAAGTACACGATATCGCAACCTAGATATGATATCGTATACATGATATTGTCATTCTTGTGTTAGCCAATAAATATAGCACTCAAGCATCCAACAAAGGAATCTTTAGTCATTTTTTAGTTTTTAATTCTTATAGTCAATTTTAGTGTTCTCTCCAAGTGCATGTTTGCAATGTGATGCTTGTAATTATAGAGAACCTTTGTTCGAGTGTGACGTACTTGGACATACACATGATTGGCAATAAAGATCAAGATTACTCCATCATTACAGCATTCACTTAGCTTTTAATTATTTTAATTGTTGATTTTTTTTTGTTTTCTTAGTTAATATTTCTTTTATCATCATTTACTATTCCTATTGTTAATGTAAAATAAGTACACCTTAATCACGAACATTTAAATATAACTACGTGGTAACCCGGTAGTGTATCGAGTAGTGCTTCGAGTGATGTGCGCTTGGTAATCCTAGAAGTAGTACACAAAGTCCAAGATGCATACAAATGATTAAAGATGGATGCTCATCGCACTTAGGCTAGCTTAGATCTTATTTCCTATTGCCCATTAGCTTAATTAAGTTATCTCTTATTATTCTTAGGAGTAGCATAGTAGTAGGGACCACATCATACATCTCACTCTGGACTAAACCATACGTGACAAAGTAAGTACTAGTCCAAGTAGGAAGACAGTGAACTACAATCAACGTATAACCATCTAGGTGCCACAACTAGTCCATCCACGAAGTTTGACCGGATCGCATGTACATGCCCGTATTCGTATGGTTCAGTGTAAGGGTACCTCACCACTTATCATTGGTACCATTGCTAAGGATGATGCCAGTTATCTAGATTAATTATATCATACAAGATTGCTGTAATAGGGTATTAATGATATATCTTTTAGACAAAGAAATTAAACTTAATTAAGTTATACACAATTTATGACAATGTCTCCTTCACAAGATAGTGATAATGCAACTTCGACCGAGGCAATTCTTTGGAGAACCAATGAAATTTATGATGAAGAAGAAGTTTGGAGTACTCAAGCTTATGTAGGAGTTTCATATGTTCATAGACACCCCAACAATACTCAAGGACTTTTGTCATCCAACTCAGACACCTCTAGTGAAGATCGAACATCCCCTAGAATGAGGGGACCCGTAAGGCCTAGGACCTTCTCAATCGTTAGCAAGAGTACATCAGGGGATGATTAGGAGAGTTACAAAAGTCATGATGAGTCTTCTCGTTCTCTCTCATCCTCTGCTCTTTCAACATTGGGTTGTGACACAAATGACTATTCCTTAAGGGGTTAGCGTAGAAATAAGAATCAAACCCACGAGCAAAATCAAGAACACCAACATGAACATAGACAGCATTATCCCAACTCATGAACTCATAACCTATTGAGTGATGATGAACCCCTGCTAGCCACTAGGAGCCTAATGCATATAATAGAGGCCATTCAAATATCCCACAAGCATCACAAGGAAAGCCATCTACCTAGGCTTGATTTAAACAACTTTCCTAAGTTCTTAAGAGGTTATGATTCAGATCCACAACATCATTTACAAGCCTTCTATGATGTCTATGTATGGAATAACATTGAGAATGGGTGGCAAAGGCTTAAGCTCTTCCCTATAACACTCGTGGGCCAAGAAAAAGTGTGGTACAAGTCTTTAAAATCGAATTTAATTCATTGTTGGCCTACAATGGTAAACCTCTTCAATAAAAGATATCAAACCTATGCAAGAGTGTCAACCTTGAGGAGACAAATCAAAGAGTGGCAACAAGGGAGACATGAACCCTTGGACATGGCCTTAGAAAGATATTACTCTTTGTTAAACAAATGCCTAGGCCATGGGTTCTCCAAGGAAAGGTGAATGTGTCACATCATGGATGGGCTCCATAATGAAATGAGGGAGACCCTAGGGCTGTATGCCCCAAGTCAACTATATGAACTACAAACCCACCAATTCCAAGAGCTTATTAAGCAAGTAGCAAAAGAAGAAGGAGAAATAGCCAAATGGGAGAATGTTAAAAAATCTCAATAGGATCAAACTCTTGAAATGACAAAGGTCCATAATTATGAAGAGGAGAAATCAACTCACCTCGAGGGGGTGAAACCATCCCCACCTTTGCCAATACTAAAATCACTAGGTGAAATTGAGGTAAAGATCAACAAGTTGACAAAGTGGGTATATGAAAAATGTGAAGAATATGCAGACATTATTAGAGGAAGACCCACACAAGATAACTTTGACAACCAAAACAAATAGAGGATACCAAACCTAGAAACAAGACAGAACACCATTCGACAATCAGAAAGAAGGGTTGAAGAAAAATAAGGATAGGGGCTCAACCGTAAATCATAGGTATCAATGTGATGTTTGCCTATATGATCACCCAAAAGGCCAATGCCCAATCTTGTTACATCTATATGAGCATTGGGGAATAATGTTACATCTAGAATTCGTATAGAAGTACTGTGTTCAACCACAGTGGCAAAACCCCGAGTCGTCGAGGAGGCCATCGCCAAACTAGCCACACCCTTCATATCACTCAAAACCAAGTGCTTATTATATTTAACATCCTATTTCTCCAACTAGATCAACATCCTCTACTTCACCTCATTGTTATCATTCTCCTAAGTATCATCAACCCATGTCCTCTCCTACGAAATCACCACTTCATGTTCCTTACTCTCCTTCTTACTCTCAATATTCTTCTCCTTCACCTCCTTCTGCATCACCACTAGTTGCAGTAGAAGGTTTTCCACCACAGCACTAGCCAACGAACATTACTTGCATTGCTACTGTCAACACAAGTGAGAGTCCTCCACAATGTCAAAAGCGTCCTTTTTTTAGGCATGGTCATAGAAAGAGACAACACGGTTCTGAAACCACAACATCCTTCAACTCAAATCAAGACCAGCACCATGATGCACCTTTCTCTTCAATCTCAACACCTCTTGTTACCTTATCTAGGCCACCAATTAATACTCCAACAACCATGTGGCCCAATGAATATAACAACGTGAAGAGACACATTGATCCTTGCATACTTTCTTATGGTCACGGGTGCCATAGTCGGTTAGCTTCTTCTCACATGAACACATCTTATAATTTTCCCACTATTCCATCTTTAATCAAGTGTGTGAATCCCAATTTGGGTACGTTCCTACCACTACACCAACAGACACCTAGTGGTTTGGATATGAACAAACCCCAATATTTCCAACATGCATGGATCCTAACTTTCCATTTATTAATTCTTATCATCAGCAAAGGTTTAGTCATGGGGGATACCCCCATTCTAACAAGTAGAATTAGTGAATGTTTTTTCTTTTCTTTGGTTTTACAATTTTTTTTTCTAATTTCTCATTTTCCAATTTGTCGTTTTATCTTTTTGTGGGTAATCTCATCTGTGAATAAAATACTCATGTAACTAGTCGATTGAGATGTTGTTCTATGTTATCGAGTCACAAGTGACTAATTATTTGGACAGTAAGCCCACAACATCCACCCACCCATTCTATTAACAAGAGGTTCTTATTCTAGGTATCATGATATTCTTGTTATCATCAAAACTTAAAGTAACTTTGTAATCATTATGCCAAAAGCAAAGAGTTATGAACTAAGAGGGAATGAAAAGGATGTGACATCAAGGGAACTTGTGGATTCTCTTTGGTGACATCTGTATGTGCTATCATGCAGCTTGGTTGTACTAAGATCCTTGTAGATCTAAAGAACAATAGGAGTAAGAGTGGTAATAAGGGCACTCAATAAAGGAATGTAATGCTATTTTAGGGGGTCCCACTAGAAAGACATGCACCCATGCCTGAAGGTTGGTGGCTTCTTTAAATCACCTTTGAGAAAGACCAAGTGCAAAAGTGGCCAGAAGAAGAAAAAAAAGAGAAAAGAAGAAGAAAGCCAAGAAAAAAAAAAGAATTGAAGCAAAAAAGAAAAGCCTAAGAAAAACATGTAACAAACAAATTCAAATCACTCCTCCCTTGCACAGAATGCCAAGTGATTGTACGCCTTATTGTCATGATGCTCTTATGATTGTCTATCATTGGGATGAAATAATGTAATGTCATTGATTAGAGGTATGGACTTGGTTTTGATCTTGGAGCGAAAGGCTAATGGTACTTTAATCATGTACAACACTTTGGATTCATTGTGCCCAGGTTAAGTTACCTCACATCCCAATCTCTACAATCCCTTCTACAATTCGTCTCATCTCATGGTCTAGGTACTTCTAACTTGTGTCTTATGTGGTATAGAATTCATGCCTCATAACGGTGGTGCTTAACATGTGTGTGTTTTGTTGCACAGGTGTGAGTTGCATTTAACCCTTCTAGTGCCTACAAACATTTTAAGGTGTGGTTACGTAAGGGCATGATAGGTTGGAACCTGCTTTGGGGAGGATCCACTTGCATGATTTTTGTAATTTGTACTTGTTGCACACCACCACATCATTTTATACCGTCTGAGTACTCCATTTCCAAATCTATTCTTTCCTTTATCATCAGTTTAATCGAACATCCCTTAGAACCACTACATGTCATTTTTCCTCGTCCTTTTCAAGGAACTTCATTGTATGACTCCACTTCACTACACTTTCAATGCCTTAATTCCCACTTTCCATTACCCCAGACCTTTTAAATCTACCTCAAATCCTTCAATTTTGGCCCTAAAACTTGAATAATCATCAATTCTACTAGGTACCCCATCTTGGTTTGGATGTGATATCGGGTACCTGGTATTGGATTCGATGCAATATCAGGTATGCACTATCGCGTACGTAATATCGTGTCTATAAAAAGTATATATATGGGACCCCTATGCACTACGTACGTCATTTTCAATAGTTGATGTGGGGGGAGTTATTCAAATTTTCTTCCACAATTTCAAAGCTTTGCAAGTCTAAATTCAACTTTCAATATTTTTCTCTTTGACACTCCAATTTCTTTTTCAAGTGAACATAATTGAACTCGAATTGTTCAACTTAGTCATGGGGGAGTGGTATTGTAGAACTTGCACATAATTTTTACGAAATTTGCTATCACTCAAAGGATATCATAGGGGTAAGTACTATTAGAAATTCATGCCAAACTAATTTTCTCCCTTCACCCAAGTCATCTAAGCTATTATATGAGTCACCTAAATAGATTAGGTTTGACATTAAACTTTTAGGGCAACTTGCTTGAAAAATTTCTAACTTTAGAATCATACTAAGCAAATAATTAAACATTCATTAAAAGCAATGAGTAAGGTATAAGATAACTAAATTTATTTAAATAACCTTACTAACAATCAGTCCTTGTGTGATTTCATATGGCCCCTAAAAGAGGACAACAGGGAAGACCTTCTCAAGATGCAACTAAATGCCCGAGAAGAGGCAGAGGCCAAGGACCTCATGCAGAACATGCAGAGTAGGAGGTACAATCATTCAACATCCATCAAGAAACTCCTATCATTGAATAATCTAGCCAAGTAGAAGGTGGAGAGGTCAGGGCACCAGAGCAAGGACAACACCTTATGTTGTCCCCAGAATGTGTTCAAGCCATTGGAGCCTGAACAAGAATAGACAGTTGGACCCATTGCACCTCAAATGGTAGGGCCTAACTAACTTCCAAACACAAGGCTCAACCAACAACAAGAAGTAGGGCCTAGCACGTAGCCCATAGACTAGCAAGACCAACAACCGCCACCACCATTGCAAGATTACCAACCATTGATGAGCCATCTCAAGGCCATCGCAAAGATGGTCAGTTGGGGAAGCAGAGATGAGGCTAATCTCTTCAAGGTGATCAATGATGCTATACAACCCACTATATCAATTGATCCTGCAAGGGGTGGGCTCTCAATTCAAATAGGAGAAGGGGAATCACATTGGTCACAACATATCTTTGGAAATGCTACATCATTCCAAGTACAATTAGAAACTAGTGAAGGTGCCACAGTGGTGGTCATGCAACACCAGGATGTAGCTGGAGTAGCAGAGGTGGCCATGGATCACATCAAAAAACATTTTAATGTCCCTGTTGTGCCACTGACAAATTTCACATGAGCACATGATGCTCAAGTTCTGGCTGGTACCTCAATGACTTCTACAAAACATGAGGATGCCTTGGATCACTTACTACAAACATGACAAGTAATGATGTCCTTGTTTAACATCCCCCAAGATGTCACAGTGGCATAATCATACCTCATTTCCACTAAAGGGAAGCTGATCATGGTTGAGGTTGGGGCCGAACATGCAGAAGATGAGTTATAGAGACTCCAAAAAAAGTTCGTCACCCTACAAGCTGAGCAACAGGATCCATCCCAACTTGTTGCAACTAATCAATTAGAATCATTTAGAATAGATTAATTAAATGAAAGGGTGGTAATGAAAAGAGAGAAGGCTGATTGGAATTCTTTAAAAGCACAAGCTCAAACATATGCACATGTTAAAGCTCTCAAGGCCTTACAAGAAGAGAATAAACTCCTTACTGCCGAAAATCCTCGATTGACAATAGTTGAAAAGCAGAAGAATGTTCTCAAAGAAAGTTTCCAACAAATGCGAGAACAACAAAGATATAAGTCACTTAGCTAGACAAAACAAAACCCTCTCAATGGAGGAGGTACGTGCCATCCAACAAAAGATAGCTATTAAAATAAGTGCATGGAAAAATGAGGCTAAGAAGAAAGAAAAATTAAAGAAGCACTTCCATGACCAGGTGGGCATGTATAAGAAAATCATTAAGAAGGAACTCTAAATGGCCAAGGCACATATCAACTCCCTCAGTGCTTAAAACACTGATTGGTGAGCCATTCTAGATATTTATGCCCTTGTCCATCAAGCAAACTTAAAAAGCTAGGACCTATAGATACAAGATCTCAAAGAACACATGGAGTTAACAAATCTTGAGAACTAATCTCAAGAAGTAGGTAGCTACCACCTATGCTAAATATGAGATAGATTTTGTGGAACATAAGAAGACATTGCAAAGATTAGAGGTGGAAAACTCTAAATTGGAGGTGGTAAAGGCTAGCTACTAAGGTCAAAAAAATGTAGTAGTAGATTTTGCTCGATGGCTTATAGATTACCAAGAACTCAAAGATAAAGCCAAAGCCTATGAGGAGGAACGGTAACAATTTGCAGCATGGTATGTCAAGGCCAATCAAATGTTCTCACAACTACCATGTCCATGGGGAGTGCTAGCTCCATCAAACATTAGAACATTAGCATGGACAGCCCATGATCCTGGGACAGAAGAGGAAATACTTCAAGCACTTCTTCAAAGGTATCAATTTTAGAAGCCTAAAGTGCAAGACAAAGGAAAGACGCCCATGGAGGAGCCATCACCACCGATAACCACATGAGTTCCAAAAGTTTTGTATTTTGCATTGGTGTCCAAATTTTGTCTTTTTCCATACTGTGGCATGAAATAGTCCATGGTCAATCAATAATCCCATACCTATCCACTGTTTGTAATCAAATGAACTTTTCCCTCATTTTTTTTGACTCAAGTACGAGTTTTTATTCAATCTTGGGGGTATGATGAATCGTGGTTTGCTAGGCTCCAATATCGGGTACGTGATATTGGGTATGCAATATCGTAGCCTGGATATGATATCGTATACACAATATCATGATTCTTGTGTTAGCCTATAAATATAGAACTCAAGCTCACAATGAGAAAGTCTTTAGTCAGTTTTTAGTTTTCAGTTCTTATAGTCAATTTTAGTGTTCTCTCCAAGTGCATGCTCGCAGTGTGATGCTTGTGATTGTACAGAACCTTTGTTCGAGTGTGACGTACTTGGACACGTACACGATCGGCAATAAAGATCAAGATTACTCCATCATCACAGCATTTACTTAGCTTTTAATTATTTTAATTATTAATTATTTATTGCTATTTTCTTAGCTAATATTTCTTTTATCGTCATTTACTATTCATGTTGTTAACGCGAAATGAGTACACCTTAATCATGAACATTTAAGTGTAACTATGTGGTAACCCAATACCATATCAAGTAGTGCTTTGAGTGATGTGCACTTGGTAATCCCAGAAGTAGTACATAAAGTCCAAGATGCATACGAATGATCTTATTTCCTATTGCCCATTAGCTTAATTAAGTTATTGCTTATTATTCTTAGGAGTAGCATAGTAGTAGTGACCACATCATACACCTCACTTTGGACTAAACCATACATGACAAAGTAAATACTAGTCCAAGTGGGAAGACAACGAACTGTGATCAATGTATAACCATTTAGGTGCCACAACTAGTCCATCCACAAAGTTCAACCAGATCGCACGTACACACTTGTATTCGTATGGTTGAGCGTAGGGGTACCTTGCTACTCATCACAATGTGAGCCAAAATGGACACATCCCAAGGATAGGGCATTTTTGGGAACAACTCCTTAACATTAACAAACTAAGCAACAAATTGTTTGCATTCGATGTTGAATGCCTTGATTGCATTTTACAGTTCCTAGTAGTCATTCATTCTCCTAGCTAGGTTCTCAGTAGTTGATCTTTGATCAATGAATCTTGCTCTAAGAACTTTAAGTTTAGCACTTGTAATCTCAAGCTTTTGCTTGGTCTCCTTGTGGTGCTTGAACTTTGCCTTGTACAGTAAATACGAGTTGGCCACCTATTTTTCTAACTCTGACAGCAACCATCTGGTAGTCAGCATTACCAAGTTTGCATATCTAAGATTGGCAAGCTCCATGTATTCAATCATCTCTTTAATTTTTGACTCCTTAATGTAGATCTCTGCTTTGTTGTAGGCATCTAACCCATCAATGATAGGTTACCACACCTCTTTTCCTTACTAGAGTTGTTGGATGGTCTCATTAACTTTTTCCTTAGCCATCTAGATGTATCTTTCATTAACTTCCTTCTGTAGGCCAACTTGATCTCTATAGTGGTTCTTGACTCTCTCAAATTTGAAAGCCTCATTCTTCTACGCAATAATCTCGATCGCAGATTTTTGGCATAAGGCACGGACTTCCTCCATATAGAGATTTCTCTTCTCTGCTACCAACCTCCTAAGCTCAATGTTCATCCTAGCTAGGTACTCCTACGAGTGATGGATGAATTCTTGCATTTTTTGTTTCTACACATCAACATTCTACAGGTGATGATTTTCTACAATTAGCATCTCATTCTTTTGATGCATCTAGACCAAGTTCTTTTGAACTGAATATGTTTTGGCCTCAGCCATGGACTGGTCAAAGATAGTCTTCTCCATCCCTACCTTAACTTATTTAAGCCTATCTTGAAGCTATTAAAAAGCTTAATCTCTTATTAGTGTAGGGTTGAAGAGTGTGGGATTAGCAAGATGAGCTCTTAATTCAACAACCTCTATGGCCAAGTGTTGGTTTTGCGATTGAGCCATTTTGAGTTGCCCTTCTAGAATGATACATTTGCCCTTTACTTTAAGTAGCTCCAATTGGGTTCTAATAATATTATATAAATAATCAAAGATATCTAGAATTAGTTATCCAGTTCCCACCAGTCAGTCTAGCAATTCTTCATGTTGGGCTGCACTAAGTCTTCTGCTAACTATTCCTATAGACATCTGCACATCTCTTAGTGCAAAAAGATTTGGTATAGATATCGCAGGTGCATTTAATGCTTAAGTGATTCTATCAGCAACCATTTCTGCTACTATCTCCTACCCTTGGTGTTGCATCACCAATACAGTTTCCCCCTCACCCTCCTCCAAGCACATCAAAAAGGTAGCAACATTCATAGAGATTTCTAGGAATTGTTATTGTTGTGAGAGAGATATTGTTACCTTTCAGGCACTAGGATTTGAACTCACATGCAACTATGTTCTTTGGGATGAGAATATCGGCCCACGTTCCTCCATCTAACTGATTGTTCAATCCACTTCATGAGGTGACTCATTGTAGAATGGTATACATATGGATCTCCACCACCTGTTCTTGCTTTGCTACCACTCATGCAAGAGCTGCTCTCAAATTTCACATAGGTGCTCAATAGCTACGCAAGCCTCCAACATTGTTTCTTTAGTGGGTGGTGGAGGTGGCAGCTACTACTCCTCTTCTTTTGACACAGCAAGGATCTTATCCTTCATCATCTCAAACCAAGAGGTGATGGGAGTATGTTTGATCATATCATTAGTGTAGTGGAATATCCCTACCCTTTTATAAAGTTTTTTCATAAGGCATGGAAATGGCAATGTTTTCCTTCCACATTCATTCTCCTTGAAGTGCTTCTCTACTTCCAAATAGATTAATCGTGGAATATTAATAGGGAATTTTCTACTTAAAGTGATACAAGCATAGGTGAAGAAGGTTGTCACCTTGCTAGGCCTCACCATTAGATTGAGGTGATAGGCCGCTATCTTGAAGTATATATGCTTCACTAGTGTGAGCGTGCCAAACTTCTTACGGTCAACCCCATAACACTATTGGGTCCACTTCCTTTTTGCTGCAAGATTTGCTTGCATTGAGATTTTTGCTAAATAGATGCCAGAATCAAGCAAGCCAAGAGCTTGTGCAATTGCATCTATCGAGTAAGACACCTAAATGTCCTCTATTCTCATAGCGGCTCCTACCTTTCTGCTATTCCAAAAGAGATACATCTCTCCCATGTACCACTCCCCACTGGTAGTGATGATCAGCCACATGGGAGAGTTTTGTAATTGTGTCTTAACTTCTAGTGGCGCATGTTCGAAGAATGATCCAAAGTTTAATTCCTAGAGAACTAAGCATTGGACATTATGAGGCTTGATTATATCTAGGCAAGCTTGTCTTAATGTGACCTCAAGTCTTGGTACAGGCCTTGGTGCCTCTCCCCTTTAGGATTATTCAGTCACAAACTCTTCTTCAAGGATCTATCGAACATATTCCACTTCAAGCTCCTTCTGAAGAGGTTCAATTGTGTGAGTTTCTACTACCTGCTCTTGGGCTTGTTCTTCCTAGCCCCTTGCAATTCTGGGTTATTTGTCCTTTAGTTGTGATGATCCTCCTTCCTACATGCGTTTTGGTCTAGGTTTCATCTATAATAACAACATGACCAAGGAATAGCACTTAATGTGTAACTTTGAAACATTGGGAATACCTTATCTCTTGGGGTAGTTATACTTGGCTAAGTTATGATCATGGCCCAGTTGATTATTTTAACATTATTTTTTATTATTTTAATATTAATAAATAATTTTAGGTTTACTGGAGTTCGTTGGAAGGGTTAAACCCTTAAAAATTGATGGTCTAATATACCCTTTGGAAGAGTTAGAAAATTTTTTTGAAAACATTTTTGTCAAAAACCTTAAGCTTTATGGTCCCCACGACTAAGAGCTTACCTCTGATACCTACAAGATCAAAGAATGAAGTGATTTGGATAAATAGTGTGAAAGTTATGCGCTTTGGAAGGTTTTGGGCTCTAAAAAATTACAAAAACTCCCCTCTTATTTTGAAGCAAACGACAAAAAATTTCAAAGTGTTTAGAGGTATTTATAGAATTTTTGGGCTACATCAATGGGACCTAGTCAATGAGGCTGAGTTGACGTGGTTGTTGACCACCATTGACTTTGTCAAAAGTAATGAAAAACAAGGAATTTTTTCATGAAATTTGGATGAAATAAAGCCCGAAAAGCCAAGAACATGATGAAAATATTAGAAGAGGATGTTGAAGTTCTAAAAATGGAGAAATGTTTTGAGAATGAGATTTTATGAAGAAGAATGCCTTAAGGAGCACATAGTTCGATGCACGATGGGGTGCATGAAAGATTTTGATTGCGAAAATGTCTAAGGGTACAGAACTTAATTGACCAAACCACGAAATATGCAAGTGGGTCCTCCCCATAGTGGCACATGGCATTTTTGCCCTTGCATAACCTCAACTAAGGAGTTCGTGAGCCCCATAGTTGATTAATGGTTATGAAAAGTTAAGGACCAAACCTAGAGACTCTATTTAGGAATTTCAACACATCAAACTAAGACATGAAACAAAAACATGAAAACCAATAGTGAGGAGAGTTATGGAGAGCATTGATGGATGTTATAAAGAATGGAATGAATGTCTCAATCATGGTCACATGAAATCCCTTGTGAGTTTCATGGTTAAATGACCCGATAAAGTCCAACCTTAGTCCAGACCAAAACCAACCACTTTCAATGACTTCACATCACCACTCTAGGACTGGTCCATCCCCTCAAGACATAAGAATGCTCCCACGAATAATCACCATTCCTTATTTGAGAAGAAAAGAGAAGCAAAAGGGAGAAAGGGCCTTAGTTAAAGGGGACCTTTATGCATGGGTAACATGTTTTTCTAGTTCCATAACTAGTGCTTGTATCCTATTTATTTTGTCTAAGGGGTATGCTTTGAATTCCCATCATTTTTCATTTTTATATTATATATATTTTTTATTATATTTTTTCTTTTTTCTTTCCATTTTTATTTTTAAAAAATTTAGATGGAAACCACACCACGCAAAGACTTATTCAACTTCATGTTATTAATTGACATGGAATGGTAAGAAATTCATGAAAAACACACTTGCACTCAAGATGGTAGAGAGGTACAAAGAGTATTGAATCCCCTTGAAGCTACACCCTTTTCAAACCTTTGAATCTTTTCCAAGCTTTAGAAACTACCAAGGTCATAATTTCGTTAAAGTTTTATTAATGAAAAAGGGACCTCATATTCCCAAAACAAGGAAAACCATAGAGTTTGTGGATAGGTGGGTGATGTGGACTCACTACCTATTTCATGAAACTAGAAACCAATCTTAGTTATCAGTCATCAAAATTCAAAAATAGAAACCAGACGTTAGCAATAAAAGCATTAAGTACAAACCACCATTAGCAATAGCCATAGCACCACTGTGTCTTGTTGGCAATAGAGTAATTTTATTAGAAAATAAGAAACTTTCACAGCAAAATAAGGGGGAAAATAAAAGAAATTGTAAAATATTCAAGAGAAAACATACTAACGTTGTTGTAAAACAAAAATTTGGAAAAATAACAAGTGTAAAACAAAAAAAAAGTATAAAAATAAAGTGTAAAACAAAAAATTAGGAAAAAGTGAGTCACTTTAAATGTTTAGCATGGATGGCCATCTCCCCCATAACTAAGTTGAAAGGAGGAGATCTGAAAAATTGAGTGTGGTTGTCCATCTAATGAGGCATTGCTTCCATTGGTTTGCATGGATTCATAGAAAGGTTTGACTTGTTGTGTGTTGACCAACTACTTTTTGTTCGAGCTCTTAGGTTTGTAGATTAACATGGCCCTAGAAGAAAAGTTTTCAAAAATGATGTAAGGCCCTTCCCACAACATCTAGAACTTAGTTCGTTGAGGTACATATGTGGGTTTCTAGTAGAAAACCTTATCTCCTGGTTGAAATTTTACTTTTCATAGTCTAAGGTCATGACACTTTTTGTTGGATGCCTTATGCAGTTCATTCTAACATAGGGCCACTAATTGATTTTCATCTAGCATGTTAAGGTTGATCAATCATTCTCTTTGTGCTAGACTCGGGTTAAGATCAAGTCACATTTTGTTGAAAGTGTATGGAGCTTAGATTGAATAGGAAGTGTTGGTAGTTTCCCTACACTAGCTCATAGGGAGATTAGGCTATAGGGAGTTTCCATGTTGAGTGGTAGGTCCAAAGGGCACCGTTAAGTTTTGTGCTCCAGTCCCTCCTATATTTGCTAATAGTTCTTGTTAAGATCTTTGTAATCCCCCTATTAGTAACCTCTACTTGACCATTGGCTTGGGGGTGATAAGGTCTTGTTAATTTATGTTCAACCCCCAAGCGTTGCATGAGCTTGTGAAAAGTGATGCCTACAAAATCGATTCCATTGTCAAAGATCAGTGCATGTGGCATCTCAAACTTGTTTACAATATTTTGTTATACAAACTACATAGTAGTAGATGATGTATAATTGATGACGGTTGTTACTTCTACCCATTTTATGTAGTAATCAATGGTGATGATTATGCATGCCTTTTCATTTGACATGGGTGTGATGGAACCCATGAAGTCAATGCCACACATGTTAAAGGGTTCCAGTGGTTGAATGCAATGTTGAGGTTCCTCCATTCATGCAATCATCCCACCATCTTGTTGACAATGTTCAAGAGAGCAGAAAATTGGTGGGCATCCTTGAAGATGGTTGGCCAATAATACCCTATCATTAGAACCTCATGAGCATCTTGGAGAATGCACAGTTAATTAGCATCAAGTCCATACTAACAAACTAGGCCATCGATACACACCTTGTAAAGGTGTTTGTTGATTTCCATGAAGCATTTGGCCTAATGAAGAAACTGTTGTTTCTTCCTATAGTCCAGATCTTGTGGCATCTCTTAAGTGAGAAAATAAGTGAGGATGCCATCGTACCATTTTCATTCTGTGAGCACTTGTTCATTTATTGCACTAGTAAAGAAGAGTTCATCAAGAAATTGATCAGAGAGAAAGCTCTCCTCTTTGTTATCCCATCGTAACTGAGACAAGTAATCAGCAATCACATTCTCAATTCCCTTTTGATCCACCATGGTAAGATCAAACTCCTACAAGATCACTAGCCATTGTATGACATGGGGGTTCACCATTAGCTTAATCATGAGGAAGCAAATGGCATTGTGGTCAGTGTGCACAAACACTTTGTATCCAAGCACATAGTGCCTAAACTTTTCTAGAGCATACACCACCGCAATTAATTCTTTCTCCATTGTGGTATAATTCAACTATGCACCCATAATTCTTTGACTTGTGGAATGAAGGTAATATGGATGTTTCTTATCATCCAACTACATAAGCATAGCTCCCAAGACATAATTTGATGCATCCATTAGGATACAAAATGGTTTGGACTAGTTAGGTGCTCATAGAATTGGAGTCTTTATGAGTTTCTACTTGAGGCTCTAGAATGCATTTTCGCATTCCTTGGTCTAGACGAATGAAACATCTTTCTTTGTAAGCTTAACCAATGATTTTGCAATCTTAGAAAAATTCTCTATAAATTGCCAATGGTAGCCAGTGTCTAAGGAATGACTAAACATTTTTAACAGTTTCCTATTGGCGAGTTAATTCTTGGATGACCCTTATCTTTTCAATGTCCACCTTAATCTTTGCTTGAGAAATTCTATGCCCTATTAAAATGGCCTCCTAGACCATCAAATGGCTTTTCTACCAATTGAACTAAAGATTTGTATTCACAAACCTTTTAAGCACTTACTCAAGGCAGCCTAAGGCTTGCTCAAATGTAGTGCCATAAGTGGAGAAGTCATCCATGAAGACTTCCATTCCATAACCAATTTTTTATTGAAAAATGCTTAAGAAGAAGTGTTGAAATGTTGCAAGAGCATTGCACAGACCAAAAGGCATCATTCGATATGCAAAAGTTCCCCAAGGACTCATGAATGTTATTTTGGCCTAGTTCTCTACCGCAATCTGGATTTGGTTATAGCCACTATAACCATCTAGAAAATTGTAATAGTAATGCCTAGATATAGTGTCTAACACTTGATCCACAAATGACAATGAAAAATGATCTTTGAATGTTGCCATATTTAATAGCTGAAAGTTGATGCAGACTCACCACTTGCTACCTTTCTTTGGCATAATCATGAGTGAACTAACCCACTCACTATCCACAAATGGGATAGATAAACCCCACCTTGAGGAGCTGTTTGATTTTCTCTTTAACAATTTGCTTCAATTTGGGATTCAACTACGCTATGCTTGCCACTTTGGCTTTATGGCTGAATCAATGTAGATACAATGCTAGCATGTCCTAGGATCAATCCCTGTGAATTCAGGATATGACGAAGTAAAGGTTGTTGGCTAGTTGTTGATGCAACATATATTTCTATTTAGGAGCAAGATTAGCATTAATGATTACTGGCTTGTCATTTGTCAAAAATGCATACTCCATGCCGATAGGTAGAGTTTTGAACTCTAAGGGCCCTTATTTAAAATTTTTAGGGATTTCCAACTCTCTCTAATTGGTATCATCATTTGCATCATCAAAGAGTTGGTGATAAACTTGCTCTAGTTTATCAATGCTTTCAATATAGGCACATGTCAAACTCTTAGCAAGCTCCATGCAAAGTGTGATGCTTCCAAGATCAACTATAAGCCACTAGGTGTCCTCCTATTTTATGGCTGCTACGTACAAGCACCTTTGGATTTCAAATTCATCTACACATTGTCTACATGCTTTGATGGATGTGCTCTTGATAGACGAGAGTTTTTGCATACAGTTGCACTTGGTATCATTGTACGCGATGCATGGAACTCTCTTCTTCTCAATCTTTCCAAATTCATTCTCCTTGGAATTTTCCAAGGAGAGATCTCTTATGCCCATTTGTACATCAACAATGCTCAACCATGCCCTTTCCATAATAATTGCAAAGTCTCCCTTGCAATTCTTGACCTTGATCACTAAAAAATTGGCAAGATAGGACCACCCATAAACAATGGTCACAATGTCCTCCACAAGTCTCAAAGGAATAATGATTAACTGGTTTGCCAGTTCTAGGTAGATATTACTCTTCTTGAGAGGCATTAGGTTCCATGTTTTGTACATGTCATGGAAAATTAGATTGCAATCGAAAATTGAATCAAGAAGAGCCTAGCATGGCTCATGTCCAACAATCTGCAAGTAGATGAGAGGACTTCCAAGGTCAGATCTTTTCCTAGAAAGGCTGCCAACCTTGATCCTATTAGATACAGCATGGGTTAACATGACAATGTGGATCTTAGGAGGCATTTGGTTTAAAGGGATCTTGAAAGGATTTGATGCAAAGGATAACAGAGAGATAGGCTAACCAGCTGCATTAGTTTGTGAGGAATTTGAAGGATTGTTGGGTCAAAAGAATGATTGTTTTTAAGATCTAGGTTCCAAACCATTCGATTGGAAATCCAAATGTAAGTTGATAGCCCTAGTAACGTTACTTTGTTGTGACTATGGTGGAATTTTACCCTGCATAGATGGACCAAGAGGTAATTGGGTTGAGGGTGAAGGAGCATGTGTTAAAGGATCAGAAGGATGATAGGGATATGGGGTTTCCCCTCTAGTAGATGGAGAATGGATTCTGTAATACTCTAGAGGGTATTAGTGATGCTAAAAAGAAGCATGACTAGAAGAGTCATGCAGAGATATTGGTTGCTGAACATAATACCCATATGGATCTTGCTACCTGTAAAAGTACTATTACCTTGGTGGTGGCATCCCCCACAACTGTGGGTGTTGTCACTACTAGTATTGCTCATATGGTTGTGGTGGAGCTCCACTTGGATAATAAGCTTATTATTGTTGATGGAACTACTTTGGATTACCTTGAGGATAAGATAATCTTTTAGGTACTTGCCTTCTTATTAGTCTAGGATTTAGCATGTATAGCCTAGACTCTTACAAGTGTGACATGAAAGGGAAACATCCTTTAGGATGTTCATATTGGCAGATGTCACATCCACCATCATCATTTGATTCTATTTCCATAACTTCTTCTACTATAGCAGCTTTCCCCTTACCCCTTTGGTAGGCATGTTTTGTTGCTTTCTGCCTCTTACGATTATGGTCACTACTCTGCTCTCTTGATTCTTTTGTGATTTTTAGAGTAGTTTGGATTTTTTCATTCAAAGGATCCCATAATTTATCAACCTTGGTTGATATACTGAAAATAGATTTTTATATTGGCAAGGTTTCTCATTGCACCACCTCATCAAAGAGGTGGCTCCTCACTATCACAAAATCGAACCTTCCTTTTTCTAATGGAAGGATCTCAATTATACTCCTTGGCACTTTCTCTTTTCCTCAACTCTCCTTCTTCTTTTGCTACCTGCCCTATTAGCCTTTGGATCTAATGGGCTCTAAGTTCTTATAGTCTTCCTTGGGCATAAACCCCTAGAGCTCTTCTTATTTCTAATCTGAGTTCATCTATGATGTGGTGAAGTTGTTTCCACTGAGAATAACCATGGCAAAGGCATTGGTGTATGAGAATAGTATCTGTCCATGGTGGTGTCTAAGGATTCATGTGTTTCTTACTTCCATCCTTGGATTTTCCTTCTCAGATTAGATACTAGGGAGCATGTTTGATATTTATCATTGAATAGCTCTAGCATTGTACTTCACTTGCAGATGGATTTCGGTTCTAAGGACCAATACTAGTTTTTGGCTTCCTTGATGAGTGTCCTAGGAAATAGCTTTAATTTTAGC
Source organism: Gnetum montanum (assembly GCA_015680685.1). Taxonomy (NCBI): domain Eukaryota; kingdom Viridiplantae; phylum Streptophyta; class Gnetopsida; order Gnetales; family Gnetaceae; genus Gnetum; species Gnetum montanum. Next base: position 277,992 of record MNCI01010387.1, read on the forward strand.
CAATCATTTTCAATATTTTGTAAGGCATAAGCATTGTGAAAATCTTAAATATGTATTTGCAGATTAGAGTTATATCCCCCCCCCC
>MNCI01010387.1:278124-290548 GCA_015680685.1 Gnetum montanum
CTCAAATTTGGGAATATTGTTCATGTCAAGTCGCTTGATCTAACTATCTTTCACATGCTTGGCTGAAATTTTTACTACCTTTGCAATATTTAGAATGCTCTGAGTTGCCAACAAAGGCTCATCATCATCATTATTTTGATGAAACCTATGATGTCCTTTGCTACCCCTTCATTTATGATAGTCTCTACAATTATCATTGTCCTGCTGTTCACCTTCACCATGATTGTTCTTTTTATGGCATCTATCAAAACTAGAAGAGGAAGAAGAAGACGTACACAAAGAGGGTAATGAAGGAGGAGGACTACCATCACTATGGTGTTTGCCACCTTCTCTATGTTTGTTATAGCCACATTCATCAACTTTCTTGTCATCTTAATGCTTTCCTAAGCCCCTTCTTTGACTTCCACTTTTGCCTAAACTTGGATTATTGATAGTGGACTGCAGCTTTAGGTTCAAGCCCCCATCACCAATATCAAGGGGTGGAGAATCTTCATGTTAAGAATCCCTAATGGGAGGATCCTCATTGTCATTTTGGTTGAGTAGGAATAAGGGATTGGTGAACCATTTTCCCTTCAAAGCCTTATGGTACTTCTCCTAGTGTCAATCTCTCCTGTGTTGTGTTTTAGTGGGATGGTAGTCTCAGTAGTTATGGTCATGCATAATGTATTCTTCTTGAAGATCCTGGATGCCTAGCCTCCTAAGATTTTAGAGTAGCATCTTGGCCATAGATCAAATGGAAGGCATTACAATGTTACCCTCCATATCTCGCCACCACTGTTATTCATCTTGATGCAGGATGAAGGTGAAGTTAGGCACATACTCATTTGGATGAGTATATACCACCTTGCACTCTTGAGGCACTGGTGGTTTAGTATCATCACACCTATGAAAAGAAGATATTTTGCAACTAGAATAAGTTATCAGTGTGCTTAAATTATTATATTTATTTTTAGAATGATTTTTAACCTTAGGGTTTGTCCAATGATGTTAATGATTTTTACTCATCCTAAATAGTGCATGTTTCAAACAAAAAGAGTCCCCAGCAACGATGTCATTGATGAGCAACAAGCACCCCTATGCTCAACCATATGAATCACTAAGCGTTCACGCAAAATCCAATCAATTTCTATGGACTCTATGTCTTCTAGTACACTAGCCTCTAGGAAGTGAACTTGCCCTAACAATCATTCGTTGTCTTTCTAATTACACTTGTCATATGCAAATGGATGGTTAAGTATAATTGATGCATATGATTTTTATTATTTTTATGTTTTATGTTTTGGGTACTTAAAACAAAGGATGGAAGGAATGAAGTAATTCAAGTACTAATTTAATCTAACTAACTACACCTAACTAATCCTAACATAAGCATCTGTTCCCACTTGTCGTACACATCTTAAACACTTTTAGCACTACTGCATTACCGAATGTTAAGCGTTACTTGGATTACCAAGCACTAAGCATATACTTGAAGTTATCGTACTTATGTGCTTAATCTATGTATAGCTTACACTAATCACTACTTAATCTAGCTTAGTTTAGCCTAATTAATTATTTAATTACTTAAAGCATTAAAGGAAACTGCATAAAACATTAAATGCATAAATAATTAATTAATTTATTTCCAAGTGCTATAAGGTTTATCAAAAAGCTCATCTTTATTGCCACACACACTGCCATGCTTAGGTACAATAGTGCTGGAATAAAGATTTGTACACTCTTGACTCCTACTATGGGCACTTAGAAAAATATTCTAACTTTCAAATGACAAAATTGCAAGAGCTTTCCTACAACTATGACAAGACATGCCATAAACACGGTGGGTGAGCACATATTTATAGGGGAAAAATAGACACTATGTTGCCAAGGCCCCGTCAATGCATTTGATGCATTAACAAGGCCTAGTTGATGAGGCCTAGTCAATAGGGCCTAGTTTACATTAATGCAGCCAATTTATGTTTCATCACAATGGAAATATACATAGCATGCATAACAAACACCTCATCAATAAAATTTCCAAGTTTCCTTGGTACTACATTGATTAGTCATGTTCAGTTGGTTGCATCGATGAGGCCTCATTATTGCAGCCTTATTAACGAGGCCCTATCAATGCATCATACCATGCATCAACGAGGCCCCGTTGACGTAGTGTTGGTCTTTTTGATTTTTGGCTATAAATACACACTTGCAACCACATTTATGACAAGTAGAGATTGTAGTTGTAGCAAAGCTCTTGTAGTTTTTTCCATTTGAAAGTCAGAATTTTTCCTTGAGTGCCCGCAGCAACAGTCATTGAGTGTACAGATCTTTATTCAAGCATTGTTGTACCTAAGCACGACAGTGTGTGTGGCAATAAAGATGAGCTTTCTGATAAACTTTGCAACACTTTAGATAGATTAGCTATTTCATTTATGCATTTAATGTTCTTAATTATTTATTAAATGTTTTCCATTAGTTATTAAATATTTTTCAGTTATTACATTAATGAAGCAATTAAGCCAAATAGATTACACACATAAGTACAACTATTTTGAGTGTAACACATATTCACTTAGTACTCCTAGCAGCATTATTGCTTGGTACACCTAGTAGCGTAGTGCTTGGTTGCCCAGCAATGGATACGTGGGTTCAAGATGTGTATGGAAAGTGGGATCGGATGCTTATGTTAGGATTAGTTAATTGCTAGTTAATTAATTAATTTAGTTTAGTTAATCCAATTTCTTTTATCTACATTTTGAACACCAAACTATAAAACACAAGAGGATAAAAATCAAATGCCTTAGTTACACTTAACCATACCAACGAACATCACAAGTGTAATTGGGAAGGCAATGATTGATCTTAAGGCTAGATTCACTTCCTAAAGGACTAGTGCACTTGAAATGATAAAGTCTATAAAATTTGACTGGATCACTCATGAACGCTTTGTGATTTGTATGGCTGGACATAGGGGTACCTTGTCGCTCATCATTGGCGCCATTGCTAGGGACTTTTTTTTGTGGAATGTGTGCTATTTAGGTTTAAGTAAATACCATTAATATTTTTGTATGAACCTCAAGGTCAATATCATTCCCACTATACATAGAATTATAAAAGCATACTAATAATTTTATTTTGTTTCGCAAAATGTCTTCTTCTTCTCGTAAGCATGAAGACACCAAACCACCAATCCCACAAAAGTGCAAGGTGGTATACACACATATAGATGAGTTTGTGTTGAACTTCACCTCCATCCCACATTAGGATGAATAGCTGCGATGGCATGATATAGAGGGCAATGTCGTCTTACCTCCCAATCGATCTATGTCCGAGATGCTATTCAAAACCCTTAAGAAGCTAGGCATAGCAGATCTTCATGAAGAATACGTTGTGGATGGATATGACACTCGAAACTATTGTCCCACTGAAACACGAAACAAATGAGATCAACATTAGGAAAAACTCCATGAAGCTACAAAAGGGAAACATTACACCAATCCCTTGTTCCTACTAAATCAAGATGACATTGAGGATCCTCCTACTAAAGGTTCTCAACATGAAGATTGTCCACCCCCTGATACTAGTGACGAGGGTATATAACTTTGATCCAGAAATGCATCTACAAGCTTTTCATGATTCCCATGCCTTATAGAACATAGAGAATGAGTGGTAGAAACTCAAGCTTTTCCCAAGGACACTCATCAAGGAAGCCAAAAGTTGGTACTAGTCCTTAGAGTTGGAATCTATCTGCAAATGAAGTACTTTATTAGAGTTGTTCAATAACAAATACCAGATGTACTCCAAAGTGGCTAATCTAAGAAGGCAAATCCAAGGCTTGAAACAAGGAGCACATGAACCCTTAGATGCTACCATGGGCTAATACTATTCACTCCTACACCAATGCCCTGGCCATGGTTATTCTTAGAGGGAACAACTTTGCCACATCATAAATGAACTTAGAGTAGAAATAAGAAGAACCCTTAAGATGTATGCCCAAGGAAGATTTTCTAAATTGAGAGCTCATCAAATCCAAAGACTAATCAAGTAGGTAGCAAAAGAAGAAGATGAGCTGCGATAAAGGGAAAGTGTTGAAGAGTATAATAGGGATCCTTCCATTAGAAAACAAGAGGTCCAATTTTGTGATGAGGAGAAATCACCACTTGATGAAGTGGTGAATAGAAAAACCTTGCCCATTCGAAATTCTGTTTCTGATATTTTGGCAAAGGTTGACAAGTTATGGAACTCTTTGAATAAAAAATTTCAAACCGCTTTGAAGATTACCAAAGAATCCAAAGAGCAAAATAGTGATCATAACTACAAGAGGTGCAAAGAAGCTGAATGTGCCTACCAAAGAGGTAAGGGCAAAGTTGCTGCAATAGAGGAAGTTGTGGAGTCTGACTTTGATGGTGAAACTGAATGTGACATCTATCAATACGAACATCCAAAGGGATGTTATATTGTAGTGTCACACTTACAAGAGTCTAGAGTGTATACATTGAATTCTTGCCTAGCACATAGGCAAGCTCCAAGACGATTGCCTTATCCTCAAGGTAATCTAAGATAGTTCCACCAACAAAAATAAGCTTACTACCCAAGTGGAACACCTCCACAACCTTATGAGGAATACCAATAGTGGTACCAACCACAATCATGGAGAATTCCACCACCAAGGTAGTAGTACCCTTACAGGGAACCAAATCCATATGGGTACTATGTTTAGTAGCCTGTCTCCCCTAGAAGCTCTGCAAGTCATGCATCATTCTAACATCACTATTACCCTCCATAGTACCACTGAACACATTCACCATCTACTTGAGGGAAAAACCCATATCTGTATCCATACTATCCTTTGCATCCCTCTACACATACACCTCCACCTTTAACCTAATTACCTCCTGCTCCATCCATGCAAAGTGAGATTCTTCCACAATTGCAACAACAAAATGCTACAAGGGCTGTACACTTACAACCAGTTTTTTAGCTAAGTGGTCTAGATAATCAATCAAGGAAAAGACCCTTATTCCTACACAATAGTCATCTTCAACCCTCACAATCTAATCTAACTAATCATCCTGCATCTCCAACACCCTCATCCTTTGCATTAAATACCTTCGAGTGCCTTTCAAACCAAGTGATGCCTAAGATCCGCACTATGATGCTAAGTCATGCTATTTTTGACTAGATCAAGGTTGGCAATCTTCTTACAAAAAGATCTGACCTAGGAAGTTCCCTTATTTATCTACAGATCATTGGACAGGAGCCATGCAAGGCTCTTCTTGACTCTAGTTTTTGAGTTAACTTCATCTCCCATGACATGTATAAGGCCTAGAACCTACCACCTCTCAAGAAGAGCAACATTTATCTAGAATTAGCAGATTAGTTAATTACTATTCCTCTGGGATTAGTAGAGGACATTATAACCACAGTTTGTGGGTGGTCCTATCTTATTGATTTTCTAGTGATCAAGGTGGATAACTACAAAAGTGACTTCCCTATCATTATGGGAAGAGATTGGTTAAGCACGGTCGATGCAAGAATGGGCACAAGGGACTGATCTTTAGAAATATCTAAGGAAAATGAGCTAGGAAAAATTGAGAAGAAGCGTATTCCATGTATCATGTATAGTGATAACAGGTGCAATTGCATGCAAAAGATTTGGTCAATCAAGAGCACATACATGAAATCATGTAATCAGTGTGCACAAGAGATCAATATTTAAAGGTGTCTGTACATAGCAACTACAAAACAAGAGGGCACCCACTAGCTAATCGTTGACTCAAATAGCAACACAATATGCATGGACTCAACTAAGAGCCTAAGATATGCATATGTTGAAGGCATGGACAAAATTGAACAAGTCCATTTCCAACTCTCTAATGAAGATGATGACACCTATTGGGTAGAGTTGGAAATCCCTAATCACTTCAAGTAGAATTCCTTAGAGCTAAAAACTTTACTAGTTGGAATGAAGTATGCATTTTTAAAGAATAGTAAACTGGTCATAATTAATGTCAAACTTGCTCCTAAACAAAAATAAAAGTTATTGAAAGTGACGAATAAATGTTCAACAGCCTTTGCTTGGTCATATCCAGAGCTGATAGTAATCAATCTAAGGATATGCCAACATCACATCTACATCAACCTGGCCATGAAGCCTAGGTAGCCGCAGAGGCAGCTAAACGCCAAATTGAAGCAAATCATCAAGGAGGAAATAGAACAACTCCTCAAGGTGGGGTTCATCTATCCAATTGTGGATAGTGAGTGGGTTAGTCCACTCGTAATTGTACCAAAGAAGGGTGGAAAATGGCGAGTTTGCATTTACTTCAAAATTGCCATTTGTAGATCAAGTGTTAGACACTATTTACTTCAAAATTGCGGCCTATCACCTCAATCCAACAGTGAGCCTAAGCAAGGTAACCATCTTCTTTGCCCAAGCATGCACTACTCTAAGCTGGAAGTTCCCCATTAACCTTCCATAACTGCTATACTTGGAGATTGAGAAACATTTCAAAGAAAATAAATGTGGAAGGAAGACCTTGCCCTTTCCATGCTTGATCAAAAAACTTTACAAAAGGGCAAGCATCATTCGCTACTCTAATGACACTCTCAGGCATGCTCCCTTGGCCTCATGGTCAGAAATCATGAAGGATAAGATGCTAGCAACAACCCAAGAAGAGTAGCTACCACCACCACCCACTCAGGAAACAACACCAAAGGCCCACATAGTCCTTGAGCATCTACATCAAATCCGAGAATGGCTCTTGAGTGAACAAGAGCAATAAGTAGGAATGAGTGGGGTAGATCCATCTTTGTACCTACCAGTGATGAGTCACATTAATGAGATTGGCCTGAATAATCAGTCAACTGGAGAGGGATGATCCAATCTTCTCTACCTAAATAATGTAGTTTCCTGTGAGGTCAGATCCTAATGCTCGAGAGGTGATGGTGTTGCTATCGTAACACCATTTATTCCTTGAAATCTTTGGGACCATGGCCACCTTCTTAGTGAGGTTGGAGGAAGGTGAAGGGGTAACTATCTTGGTGATGCAGCACCAAGGATAGGAGACAATAGTTGAAGTGATGGCTGACCATGTAGCAGAAGCATTGAATGCACTCGCAACATCTATACCAGACGTATCTGTGCTTCAATATGTGCAAATGTCTGCAGGCACAATCAGTGGGAAGTTGAACATAGTCCAACATGAAAAGTTGCTAGAACGATTGGTAGGAACCAAGCAACCGACTCTAGACATTTTTAATCTTCCGAAGAACATCATCACAACCTAGTCAGAGCTACTGAATGCAAGGGCTAGATGCATTATCTTAGAGGAGCAACTAGAAATAACTCAAGAAAAAAATCAATGTTTGGCTATGGAGGTTGCTAAACTTCGTGCCTGACTTGTTGATCATGCAATCCTCAGCCCAGTAGTAATGAGAGATGAAATTATCAAACAGTTTCAAGAATGATTTCGGAAGGTTGAGGAGGAGGTAGTGATGGCCATCTTTAAACAGTCCATAGCAAAAGCGAAAACGTACTCAATTCAAAAGGACTTGAATTAGATGTGCCAGGAGAATGAAGCATTGATCACACAAAATCATCGCTTACGAAATATTGATGCTCAAAAGGATTAAATGCAAGAATTCATTCATCAACAATAAGAGTAGCTTGCTAGGGTAAACACTGAACTAAGGAAATTGGTTGTGGAAAACTACAATCTATCAATGGAGGAGGTACGCATCTTGCGTCAGAAGTTTTCCATCAAGATCGTCACCTGAAAGAATGAAGCTCTCAAATTTTAAGAAGGTGAAAAATCATTACAAGGACTAGGTTGGCTTGCAAAAAGAAGTTAATGAAAAACATATCTAGATGGCAAAGGAAAAAATAAATGAAGCCCTATAACAACTCCAACAAGGAAGAGAAACGTGGTAGCCCATCCTTGATGGGATCTGCCTATAATAAAGTAGAGATCCGCTTGAAGGAGTTGCAAATTGAGGAAATGACATAGTACATGGAGTTGGCCAACCTCCAATATGCAAACTTGGCAATGTTGACTACCAAACAGCCACGATCAAAACTAAAACAATAAGTGGCTATCTCGTATCTGTTATACAAGGTAGAGTTCAAGCATCACAAATATGCTAAGCAGAAGCTTGAGATTGTAAATGCTAAACTCGAAGTTCTCAAAGCTCGATTTAGAGACCAACGATTAATCACTGAGAACCTAGCTAGATGGATGAATGACTATCAGGACCTAAAGAACATAGTCAGGGAATTCGACACTGAACGCAAATAGTTCATTGCCTAGTTCTTCAACACCAATGAGTTGTTTCTAGTAATCTCATATCCTTGGTATGTGCCCATTTCAACCCACATTGGGAAAGCTGCATGGACGATGCATGATCCTAGGAGTAAGGAGGAGAAAATGAAAAATATTACTGGATGCTTTTTTCCTCATGCTTGAAGTTGTAGCAGCAGCAAGACAATCGCAACCACCTCAACTGCCCATGTGTGAAGCTGGTGAAGGTTCCTCGGAGCCTCAAAAACCACTACTGCCTGGGACCATCTGATCCTCTCCAATAAGCTTCACACCATCAAGGAACATGTGTGTCCTGAACACCTTCATTTTTCGTAATGTGTGGATCCATACACCCGGGCACTCCATTTTTTGTCAAGTTAGTTAGCTTGTTTTGTTTGAAGAAAAGTCAGTTAATAATCCCATACCTTCCCAAATTTGTAAAAGAACTTGAGGAAAATTTTCATTCAGTCATGGGGGTATGATGAGTCGCATTCAATTGGTTACATTGACGAGGCCCCATCAATGCATCTTACCATGCATTGATGAGGCCTCCTCGACACAGTGTTAGTCTTTTTGATTTTCAGCTATAAATATGTGCTTGTAGCAGCATTTATGACAAGTAGAGATTGTAGTTGCAGCAAAGCTCTTGCAGTTTTTTCCATTTGAAAGTTAGAATTTTTCCCTGGGTGCCTATAGTAGGAGTCATCAAGTATATGGTTCTTTATTCGAGCATTGTTGTACTTGAGCATGACAATGTGTGCAACAATAAAGGTGAGCTTTCTGATAAACCTTGCAGCACTTTGGATAGATTAGCTATTTCATTTATGCATTTAATGTTCTTAATTATTTATTAAATGTTTTCCATTAGTTAAATATTTTCCAATTATTACATTAATGAAACAATTAAGCTAAATAGATTACGCACATAAGTACGATGGCTTTGAACATAACATGTATTCACTTGGTAATCCTAGCAACATTATTACTTGGTACGCCCAATAGTGTAGCGCTTGGTTGCCTAGTAGTGGATACGTGGGTTCAGAACATGTATGGAAAGTGGAATCGGATGCTTATGTTAGGATTAGTTATATGCTAGTTAATTAGTTAATTTATTTTAGTTAATCCAATTCCTTTTATCTACATTTTGAGCACTGAAACACCACAAAAATCTGTGAGTTTAGCATCTGTCCGATAAGAAGCAGATCCCCATGACCCACAGGCCAATCTTGGAAGTCGAAACATCTGGTTAAGTGTTGTGCCAGCGTCCACGCCCAGCGTCTACGCCCAGCGTTCACGCCCAGCGTCTACGCCCAGCATTCACGCCCGGCGTCTACGCCCAGCTCTCCAGCGTACACGCCCCGGTACGGCAAAGGCACACGCTCTACGACAGGATTTTCAATGGCAACATGAAGATTACACCGAAGAGCAAGGATTGAAGTAAGTGGACATCCTTCAGCGTATACGCCCAACATTCACCAGCGTATACGCCCTAGCGTATATGCCAGTATCTATCCGTCTACGCCCGGCGTATACGCTCGGCGTATACGCCCAGCGTATACGCCGGCCTGTTGTATAATGTATACGCTTGGCGTATATCATGTTTCTAAATTGTAACGCCTGGTCTACACGCCACGTGTCTCCCCGTCCGCTTTTCCCGGTAACCCTATCCCTATAAATAGCCCAATTTTCCACATTTACCGGGCCCGGCAGAAATTTACCAGAGCCGACCCAGAGCAATTACGCTGCTGAAACCCTCTACTCTTACGCTTACGCTGGAAGCCCTGCACGCTGCACGCTGAGCACAGTCCGCGCTTTGCCTACTGTGTTAGCCGCCTGTATCCCTCCGTCCACCGGGGCTTTACGTCCGCCTTGTGTCCCTACACAACTGCGTTAGACCGGTGCACAACATTTTAACGCTCTGGCGGTGGAATAGTGGAAAAAGGAACGTTTCCGTGGCCTGGGTTCCGATCCACTCAGCTGTGGTGTCGGTTGTAAGTTAATAGCCCTCATAGTGTTTCAGTGCTGCGGCAGTGGTAGTATTTCTCCTTGCATCAAAGGTGCAGGTGGTAGCTAAGTGGGATGTGATGGAGGAGTGGNACACCTCGGTGGCGCTCGGGGAAGTCCTTGTTTGATCCGCGTGCGGACCATTCAAGGCACTCTGCCTTCGTCCACTCCAGCTAGCCCTCAAGCGGAGGCAGGGTCAACTGTGCTTGCCCGCTGATCTTTCGGTGCCCGCAACGTTCCAGCCTTGCACCGACGATTTCGGTCGGCACAGTTTTTGGCGCTAGAAGGAGGGCCCTTCGCTAAACAGGCTTCACGTTCATCAGCGTCCTCGCTGCCGTTTTTAAACCAGACTCAGCGTCTACGCTGTCGACTCCAGCGTTTACGCTGCACAAACCCTAGCGTATACGCTACACACTTACGCTAGCGTCTACGCTGCATACTTAGCGTATACGCTACACACTTACGCCAGCGTCTACGCTACATACTTAGCGTACACGCTACACGCTTACGCCAGCGTTTACGCTGCAGACAAACCCCAGCGTATACGCTACACGCTTACGCCAGCGTTTACGCCGGATACTTAGCCTGTAGACTCGTCTACGCCACCGCATACACCGTTATCCATATCAATTCCACACACTCAAATCGTCTATAATCATGAATCCCATCAACATCACTACTGATACTACCCAGAACGTTAACATCTCAAATGCAACAGCTGCCCAGCAATCCACCACACAACATATGGGAGGGCAATCCACAATGGGGCCCCATCGATCGTTGAGGTTGCAAGGGAGAGACCCTGCTGCTAACATCATAAGCCAAGACGAGTATAACTTCATTTGCATTAAGATACAAGCTGGCCTGGCAGTAGACCGGGCTGAGATGGAAGTAAAAAGGCAATTTGAGATCTTTAACAGAGGGGGGTATGAATTCATCCCTTCCCCGTACGACGTAATCCCCATTCCGGAGCAATTCTCGGAGCTCTTTACGCAGCTCCTTTTGCACAGGAGCCAATCGTTAGATCAAGTTACGGTAGAACCACAACGGGATGAAGAGGACGAATTCGCTGCGTAATCTGAGCATGAAAACTCCTATCATACTCTCAGTCCACATAACCACGTGAACCTCATATTTAACCCGGACGTAGGGGAGACCATACCCCTCCAACCCATTACCTCTGACCACACCCAAGCACTGTTACAAGAAACATCTGCGTCAGCTCAAATCCCTCCCCAGGGCCACCCTTTGCCCAATGCCTTCCCTTTTACACTTGCAGGTTCATCCTCACAAGCACTGCCCCCTCACAGCAACCTAGGAGTCACGTTCCAAGCCCAGTCCCAAGTGGTAAGAATGCCACACGTTATACCTGTGTCCACACCTGCCCACTACATCCCGCATATCCAAACGCATGCGCCCCCTTTCACTGCCGTAACCCAACAAGGGGCCTCCTCATACAACATGGCTGGACAATGGCCGATGATGGGCACAACGTCGCACCAGGCTTCCCACCACTACATACTACCCCACACGTTGCCACCGACTCATGTGCCTCAGGCACAGCCACGACCACAGCAGCAACAGCTTCCTCTCTATAATGTAGTGCCCCTGATGCCGTCTACCGTACACTTCTAGCAAACGCAACCCCCAACAACGCAACTTTCAGCCTTCCAGTCCACCGTTCAACAATCTAACCCATACAGCATGCCACAAGCCTAAACCACCTTGCTCCCAAATGCTCAGGATTAGGCAGATGCCAAAAGAATGATGCAGGAATTGACAGACGAGGTAAAACGCCTCAAAACTGTCAACGATGGGGAGATGAAAGTGATAGATTTCTACAATGACGAACCTATCATCTCCTTTGTCCCACCTTTAACCTTGCCCAAAGGTGTTCCCCTGCCAACATTAACCAAATATAATGGTGAGACAGATCCTAACGCCCATCTCATAACATTCCGGTTAGAATGTGCCCTGCTCTAGGCTTGGCCCCATGCTGTCCTCCGGGTGTTCCCCATGTCCCTTACGGGAAGGGCACTCGATTGGTACCGCGCCTTGCCCAGGAACTCCATCTGCACTTTGGATGACCTTATACGCCAGTTTGTGACCCGGTTCAAGTATAACTTGAAACCCGAGCCAACGCT
>MNCI01010387.1:300616-384193 GCA_015680685.1 Gnetum montanum
CCAAGGTCAAAACATGTAGTGTATGCCAAAAACACGGTAATCTCATCCACATTCCACCAAACGAGTTGCACACAACACAAATCACATGGCCCTTCCAGAAGTGGGGACTGGACCTCATCGGCCCGATAACACCTACATCTTCTGCTGGGCATAGCTTTATCATAACAGCGACTGAATATTTTACGAAATGGGTAGAGGCGGCGCCCCTTCGTAAAACTACTTCTAAACAAGTGTGCAACTTCATCCTTGAAAACATTGTAACCTGTTTTGGCATTCCCATGATAATCATCACCGACAACGGGCCACAATTTAGTAGTGCCGAGACCAAAATGTTTTGCGATAGTCTAGGGATCAAGCACTTGTTTTCATCCCCTTACTACCCTCAGAGCAACGGGTAGGCAGAATCAACAAATAAGACAATCATCACAGTACTCAAAAAGATGCTTGTCCAGAGCAAACGAAGATGGCACGAACAACTGGTGTATGCGTTATGGGCATACCGTACCACGCAGCGGACCTCGACAGGTAAAACTCCATATAGTCTTGTTTACGGTTCAGAAGTTGTTTTATCGTTAGAATTGTAGGTACCATCTCTAAGGATCACGCTCTCCGGACTCCTCGACGATGAGCAAAACAATGATTTACGCATCATTGACCTGGACTCGGTGGAGGAGGAACGCGTGCGTACACTCGATTAGATCGAATGGTATCAGAAACAACAACAGCAACGACATCGACATGACATTCACAAGCGCCCCATCAAAGAAGGAGACCTCGTACTTAAAGCCGTTCGGGAACACCCAGATAAATTCTCAGTCAACTGGGAAGGGCCATACCTGGTTATCAAAGCATTCGACAACGGAGCATTCAAACTAGCCGACATGGATGGAAAAGAGTTTGCAAATCCAACCAATCATCTGTTCCTCAAACCGTTCTATACATGAATTCGAACTCAGGTACGCGACCGTCCTGGAATCATGACTATAAACTGATACCACAGAACCGTCCTAGAATCATGACTATAAACTGATACCACAGAACCGTCCTGGAATCATGACTATAAACTGATACCAGAGAACCGTCCTGGAATCATGACTATAAACTGATACCACAGAACCATCCTGGAATCACGACTATAAACTGATACCATAGAACAGTCCTGGAATCATGACTATAAACTGATACCACATAATAGTCCTGAGTTACAACTTAAAATTGACATCATCATTGTCCTGGTATATGACAATAAACGGATACCCTGCAATGTCCGCAAATGACGATAAACTAGCACCCCTCTGGCATGATAGTAAAATGGCACCGTCAGACTCCTCAGAGTCCGCTAAGACTATAAACTAGCTCGCCTCTGTATAGTCAGCTAAGATTCAAAACTGGCAACATACCATCTGCCACGACGCTAAACGGGCAATGTCCAACGGGTTACGACACAAAACTAACCCACGATAGTCCGCTAAGACTATAAACTGGCACATTCATCTGCGACTCCCCATCTCATAGCCACCTTCATTCGTCAGAATCATTACATCCTTCATCAGCATCGTCGATATCCACGTTCAATACTCAGGGTCGCCCCAGTACTTTTGTCCGCCTGATCTAAGCTCATTAATTCGCTCATGGTTTTCTTGTCTCTTTGGAGTTGTGTTTGCAGGATGACGCTCAGGAGTTCTCGTACGAGGTTGCGTTTCATCATAAGTAGTAAGATGAGGCAATGTCCATTTGTTCACTTGGCAAGACTAAATCGAACCGTTAACTCGCATATTCCCATTCCCCGAAAACCCACTATCTATCTACCAAACCATCGCACACTGCGAAACATTACAGCAGTCGCGACACACAGAACGCAAGATTCGTGCATGAGTACAATGACAAAGCTAAAAACAAAAAACAAAAAACAAAAAAAAAAAAAACGTACTCATGTCAAACGCAATCAAGAAACATCCTATCGCATGGCTTTGGCTCTTCGCTAACAGTTTCCCCAAAGAAAGGAGCTGTTCCTCCAAAGAATGCAAAACATCACCCCGTGGCTTTGGTCGTGACAACTGGTTCTCCTGAAAAACCACCAAGAGCACCGTTCCGCCAAAGGGTGCACATGACATGCTTGAATTCCGAGTCTGCCAAAAAAAAAATGGCTATGGACAAGGACCGGCATGCCACACACCTAAGCACCCTTTTTATTACCAATCTCGCCCTCCCAATACCATCCACCACCGAGCACGGTACAATGATGTCTGGTCAGGTGACAAAGGATAGAGCTTTTGTCAAGTTGCTTGTGGTGTTTTGCGCTTCTTTGTCGACGCTCCTCGGGTCGATTCCTCCAAGCGTCAACAAAGAGGGGCCAATGAAACACCACAAAAATCTGTGAGTTTAGCATCTGTCTGACAAGAAGCAGATCCCCATGACCCACAGGCCAATCTTGGAAGTCGAAACATCTGGTTAAGTGTTGTGCCAGCGTCCACACCCAGCGTTCACGCCCAGCGTCTACGCCCAGCTCTCCAGCGTACACGCCCCGGTACGGCAGAGGCACACGCTCGACGACAGGATTTCCAATGGCAACATGAAGATTACACCGAAGAGCAAGGATTGAAGCAAGTGGACATCCTTCGGCGTATACGCCCAACATTCACCAGCGTATACGCCCCAGCGTATATGCCAGTATCTATCCATCTACGCCCAGCGTATACGCCGGCCTGTTGTATAATGTATACGCCCGGCGTATATCATGTTTCTAAATTGTAACACCCGGTCTACACGCCACGTGTCTCCCCGTCCGCTTTTCCCGGTAACCCTATCCCTATAAATAGCCCAATTTTCCACATTTACTGGGCCCGGCAGAAATTTACCAGAGCCGACCCAGAGCAATTACGCTGCTGAAACCCTCTACTCTTACGCTTACGCTGGAAGCCCTGCACGCTGCACGCTGAGCACAGTCCGCGCTTTGCCTACTGTGTTAGCCGCCTGTATCCCTCCGTCCACCGGGGCTTTACGTCCGCCTTGTGTCCCTACACAACTGCGTTAGACCGGTGCACAACATTTTAACTCTATAATCCATTGTTTACGCTTGTTGCAAGTCCTTTTACAGTTTTATGTTAATTTGGCCCGCGCCTCATTTACGGTCGTTTGCGTTCACGCTCTGCGTTCTGTTTGCGTTCGTGGACACCCGCTGTTTACGCTTGGTTCAAGTTTTACAGTTTTACGTCAATTTGGCCCACTCTCCGCTTACGCCTGCTTGCATTTACGCTCCGGCAGCATCCGTGTACGCCCACCGTTTATGCTGTTTGCATTTGTTTACGCCCTTTGTATTCGGTTACGCTGTTCACGCCTTATACGCTTACGCCGGGTCTAGTTCTGTTTACGCTGTTCACCCCCAACGTTGTTTACACCCCTCTACGCTTACGCCGTCTTTACGCCCCGGTCTACATATAACCCAACGTATAACACCTCGGTGGCGCTCGGGGAAGTCCTTGTTTGATCCGCGTGCGGACCATTCAAGGCACTCTGCCTTCGTCCACTTCAGCTCGCCCTCAAGCGGAGGCAGGGTCAACTGTGCTTGCCCGCTGATCTTTCGGTGCCCGTAACGTTCCAGCCTTGCACCGACGATTTCGGTCGGCACAAGCACTAAACTATAAAACATAAGATGATAAAAATCGGATGCCTTAGTTATACTTAACCATACCAACAAATGTTAGAAGTGTAATTGGGAAGACAACGATTGACCTTAAGACTAGATTCACTTCCTAAAGGACTAGTGCACTAAAAACAATAAAGTTCGCGGAATTCAACCGGATTGCATGTGAACGCTTTGTGATTTGTATGGTTGGGCGTAGGGGTACCTTGCCACTCATCATACATCAAATAGCCCTTTTAAGCTTTTAGTTGTAATTTGTAATTTGTGGCGACAATGCTCTAAAACATGACATTGTAAAAAAAAAATGTGATGCTCATATTCAAGTAGAATACGTAGCTTTTTTGTATCACAATGAGAACCTTCTCCTCAGTGTTTCATTTTTTAAGTTAGACTATATGTTGTTGCTTTTGCTTCTACTTGCTTTATATAACTTAGCATAACTCATTGGAATCAAACTCATTACCTAAAACTTTAAAATCAAGTGTCTTACCACTAGGTTAACACCTCATTGTTTTGAAATAATTGTAATATAGGTGCACCTTAGGATATATAGTTCAATTAGAACTTTACAACTTAGTATTACCCACTTGAGTTACTTTACAACACTAAGTTGTAAAGTTCTAATTAAACTATATATCTTTCAAATCGGAAAACCTACCACTAAGCTAACACCTCATTATCTTAATCATAACATAGTTAAGATGCATATCTCTACACATCTAGCCTTAACCCTTCTTCGAAAAATACATGAACATATGCATCAAAAGCCAAAGTTCCCTACCTACCCTTGCCTTGTAATACACAAAGATAATAGTTAACATAAAACCGAATGAATCTGCATGCTATGAGTCGCCCCGTGTTTTTAGAAAGTACAGCGTTCACACCTACAGCAAAGCATGCGTTCCTGCAACTTATTATAAAAAACATATAGGAATATGGTGACAGAATCATCAATGATAGTTGAATAACCTTGAGGGTAACGTGTTTTCTTGTAGGTGCAGCCTTTGAACTTTTGGTTTTCATGTCATAATCTGCCAAGACAAAAACAAGGAGAAGCAGACACCTGCAAAGCTCAACAACCACACCAACGTAGCTCGAACGCCAATGCACTGCAAAAGACTGAGTGGAACAGAGCATCTATTAATTCCTCACCTGTCTGTCCTCTCATTTCTTTTATGGTGTCGGAATCAACGGGGAACGAATAGCGATAAATTAGCCCGGCCCTGCGACTGCAGCCAAAATTGGCGAAACATTCCATGCAAATGCTTTTGTTGTTCCGAATTTGCTCAGATCACATCCTACTATACAAGTGCCACCGCACTGGCCTGGCCTGGTCTGCAACTGTATGAGCTAAACAAAGAGCCAGCCCTCCTCCTGGGCTCGGATCCTCATCCTCCTCTTCTTCACCGTTCTCCACTGGCAGCCACAACAAGCTACTGACGGGTTCTGACGACTTAATGCAACTTCTGCTAACTCTGCTGTACTGCCCCTGCTGCAACTGTGACTGCTGCTGCTGCTCCAACCTGAAAACTTTTGGTACTCCCCCACCATCCATCCATCCACATGACCTCCTCTCCTGTGTCCTCATTTAATAACATATCTACCAGGCCTCTTCCCCCTAAAAACAAATTATTCTGGGCCATGCTCTGAATACCAGCGTTGTTGCTATAGCCCACATTGAGGAGGAAAGAGCAAGAAAATGCAGCAGCATCTCATGCAAATGCAGCCTATGATAGGAGCAGCTTACTCCTCCAATACCATCACCACTGATCATATTCAGAAGGTTTCTCCTGCATTCCTTTTCTTTTAAGTTGTTTGTTGACATACTGAATGTCCTCGACGAGTTTTGATTTTAAGCTTCCCTCAACTTTCATGCTTATTTTAGGGCACCGCCACTGTTCATGTCGATCGTGATTTGTTGGCTAGCAGTATGTGGATATTGCATATTGGCGAAATCACAAATCGCTGCGTTATCTCTGGCCATTAACATCGTTTTTCTTTATTCTTCTTTTCGATTTTTGTTTTGTTGTGTTTGCCTGTATTATAGGTTTTTACTGGTTTGTGTTCTCTGCGATCCAATAATAATCATTCCATTTTGCGGGGTTTTCACACATTTTTAAATTGTAGTTTTATAATTTATGCGATATGTTCGTGCTTGTGTCATTTTATCTATTTAATTCTGTTAGCTTGATGTTTCCATGTTTGGTTGTTACTGTAACATGTTGCATGCTGACGATGGCTCACTTCTAATTCTAGCTTACGTGTCATCCTATTGAGCATAGTTAAAGGCTTATTTTATGCACTGTTACGATCAGATAAGGGCAAAACGATGCGGTTTCCCCATTTGATACATCCTTTACGTGTAACATTGATTTTCGCCTCAAGCTACTGGGTTCTTTCATTCTTGTAGAAAGCAGAGTAGGATGGGCAAATGATAAGGTACTGGTTCATAAATGTCATTAAAGATTAAAAACTATTTGACCGGTCACACATTCTAATTGAAAAAAAAAATCGTTTCTCTTGGATTTTTTTTTGAGAAAAAGGAAATTTGCGACATCATAGTTTTCTCTTAATAGTTTGTGATTTTTGTCGAATCCTCAATTACATTTTAAACGGATTTTGTTTTCGAATTTAGAAATTTAGAAATCTAGTAATGGGCTTCTCCAATTTTTGTTGGCCAAACTGCATGTCTTTTTCATTTTTAATTTTTTCAGCAATTCGATATTTATTGTTGTCGTTTATCAATCTGGCGCAAGTTTGAGCTAAGTTGGAGACAGACATTATTTCGTTATATCTCGATATCTATCTAGGCGGAGCATCCTCTTAGAGTGGCCAAAATAGAGTAACTGTAAGCCTTGGATCATAATATGATTAGTTTACAATATAGTCTTCAGATTATTTATTGCATGCGGTACTGGTAATCCTTTAAACTCTTGTATTTGAATTAATATAAGTTTTTTTAAAAGGTTTTAGGGGTACTCAACAACTCCTTCTCCAGTGAGATTAGTCTTGGGATCTTAACAATATGGGATCCTGTTCTTGCTTTTTTCATTTTTGAGTTTGTTTTATAATATTCAGCTTTTTGAAAAATGATCATTCTTGTATGTATTTACTTGCACACTTGCATAGTTTGTTTTCCTTTCTAATTTTACGTCATTGGTTTATACAGAGTTCATATATCATTTTAATTTTTTTGAACAAGTAAAACAAGTTTTCCTTGTAATTTTCAATAGAACTTTAGAGAATGCGTTTTCTTGCTGTTGTGAATTTACCGGTTTGTGTATATGAAAGTGAAATTGAAGAGTGTGTGTGCATGTTTTTAAATCCATGTGGATCATAATGGACAGATTTTTGTTTCAATCATTATTTCACTTATTTTGTAAATAATGTCTATAAAACCCAAGAGAATTGAAGTTGGGAGTTGCAAGATGCAAGTTACAAGCCTCGCCAAGAGGTTGCCTTAGAACTGCATTGCTTCCTTTGGTTTTCTTGTTTGATGGTGGATCGATCTATGATAAATATATTTTAGGTTACTTATTTTAGTGTGAAAAAATAATTTTAGATGTCAAATGGATCTGATTAATTTTATGTTTTAATGTTTGCATAACTCCTCCTTTATTTGCAATTAATTTTATGTTTGTTTGAAATTTCAGTATTTGGATGAAAATAGGCAGTTAATTCTGGCAATTCTTGACAACCAAAACCTTGGAAAGTTAAATGAGTGTGCACAGTAAGTTCTTTTTACGCTTTTTATCTGAATGATGTCTTTGGAAATGAATATTTAGGTGAGACGTTTTGTCCCTTGTAACTTTGCAATGAAGACTTAATATATTTTGTAATGCTAAAGACTGATTGTGGCTTTGTGCTATATAATACATAGTTCAATGATTGAAAGTTTTTAAAACACTTTACCCTGAAGTACCATTGAAGAGTTTTTATAATTATTCAGCAGTGATTGTTGTCAATTTTAATTTTTAAAACTGTTACTCTGTAAATGTATCCAATATTAGATATTAATTTTCAAAACTTTTACAAATTTCTTTTGATTCTTTGGGATTTGAAAATCAATTATGTCGTGGCTTGTCTTTAGAATGTGCAAAGAAACTCCCAAAACCGGAATTGAAATTTTTCCCATGTGAAGACTCTGGCAATCTATTTCACAGAATTGAGATATCCTTCAAGCACTTCTAGGTTAACATGCAAATTTGTAGCCCGTAAATTAATACTGTTTTTAATGTCATGGAATGACAACTGTGCCAATGAGGCAGTAACTTAACTGGTAGTTTGTCTTGGTACGTCAACTAGCAAGATGTGAGTTTGAACTATGATTGAGGCATGTGATTTTGTTCCAAAATTTTGGGAAGACATCAATTTCCCTGATTTAATACAGTTGGCAGTTATCCCAATGTTGGCTAAGATAGCAATTAATTTTGTGTTCGGTGGTAATTTTGTGCATACATCAATATCCTTGATTTTCCCCATGCTAATACAGTTGGAAGTGAAAATCTGAATTTTATAGCATAATTTTTTGTGGGATATTTGATTTGGCATTTCTTTCTGCTTTCCCCATCACTTGTACAAACTACCCTGAAAGTGTTGTAGGTATGAAACAATTTAAACCTTTTTGACCGGATTTGGTAAGCCCTCTTGGATGTGTGCAAAAATGAGTTTGTAGTTGACTTGGAAGCCTTGCTATGAGTGAGGAAGCTGAAAAGCTTGTGACACTTTAATGAGACATACTGAGTTTGCTACCCTTGATTGTTTGATTTTTCTTTTTCTTTGCTAGGAAGATACTGTAATTAAATGATTTGGTAGAAGGATCAAAGTTGAGTTAGAGGCCAAACTTGAACAAAGCACTAGAAGTAATTTAATAGAGATGCAATTAGAGGCATAATAGCAACACGGATGTACTGTGTTTTTGCAATTGTGGCCTATCACGAGGGCAAGGCAGTGGTCACTTATTGAAAGAAACGAATTTGTTTTTGTTTTCAAGCAGCACCACAGAACAGAATCCACTAATTTGCAAGGGTTCACAAAATCAGGCAAGGGGAAAACATACATTTCGAAGAAGAGCATTTCAGATTTGACTGGACGTAATAATTGAGGAGCAAATATGTTATGACTTATGATTTATCAACTTGGGGGGAAGTATCCTTGCAATTAGCAGATACATATGCAAAAGATATAATTTACGTGTTGGTTAGTTTAAAGTTGAAATAGGTAAAAATTGAAGCAATATTTTGTTACAAGTTATTTCAAAAATTGTTTTACAAGAAGATGCATGTTTGAGAACATCAAATTACTGATGCTAATATGACTTGTATTTAAGGGAATCATTTGAGATGCATCGTAGTAGTTGGACTCTTATGAAAAATTAAACTTTTTGGAAATAGACAGGATTTAAAGGGACAGAAAATTTTGTTAAGTGAAAATCTCACGTAAAAGTATCACTAAAATATGCGAAGAATGGTAAAAGTCCAAGAACCAAGGGAAGCTGGAAAATTTTCTTTTATGCATGCTAAAATATGGTAACCATTAATATATGAACAAAATAGAAGGAATTGTAGATAAATTTAAAGAATTACAGATCATTATATTTTTTAAAGAGATGATTTTGATATTTTTGTGTTTTTAGAAACATGGGAGGATGATACTTATCATTGAGACCTAGCTTGTTTGGTTAGATCATATTGGTTGTAGTTGTCATGTCATAGGTTTGATTCATAAGGGATATACTGAGACATGCCCCACCTAAGAGCACATTAAAAATACATGTTCAAGGGGTGTGATATCCGGTAGACAGCCAGCCATAGAAAAGCATCTATTAAATCCTTTATAAACTCCCATTTTGTTAGGACAAAGATATCATGATGACAAAGATGATTGAATGATGGTAGTTACAAGATTCAAGTATTTTATGATAATCACTCACAGCCTTAATGCTCATTCTTCCAAGGTAGGGTCTTGGGAGGGTCAGTGGATGAGCGAAAGCCTAACCTCTTTTGAGTGGCTGCATCCAGGTTCAAACCTAGGTCTTATGACTTGAGAAACAAGCACCTTACCATCATTTCAAGTGTTTTAAGTTTTGTCAAAATTGCAGCTACCAATACAAATGCAAATGAAAGAGAGATAATATTTGGTTAAATGTTTTTTGAAAGCATGGGTTGTGTTTCACACTTTTTTTATTTAGGTTTCCGTTTTAGGCAAAAACATGGCAAAATCTACTTGTATGGCAAGAACTGATGTACGTGGAGATATTATTGTAGGAATAGGTGGAGCTTGAATGACAGAATGATAAGTATAAATAGAGTTTTAATACTTTGCTTCTTAAAAAAGAGAAAAAAGAAAAAAAGATGAATGTGTGAATCATCCTACGATGTTACAATTCAATAATGAGGCTAATAAATTGGTTTGGTGGCATAAAAACTTCCTCCTTTTGCATAATGGAATGGGAAAGATTTTCTTACTCAGCTACGTAACTTTTATGAACATCCAGCTAATTTATGTATGTATTTTCTTTCGACTAAAGATTGTTTATAAGTTAGGGAATCTCTTAAAGTAGGTGTTAGACTAATGGAATCTTCATATCATCTTTCCATGCTTTATACATCGATTGCAGTGCAGTATAATAAGAACATAGGAAGTTTCACTGGAGGATACAATAAGATGAAGCTAATATTACTTGTTAATTTATGATATAGCAATGAGTATAAGAAAGTGAGAATAGCCCATAAACGCACAATGATTAGAAGCAAATGGTTGCAAGAGTTTTTACTAATTTTTGATAAGAATAGAAAATGCCTTAAGGAGAGATGAACTAAACCAGTGGACATAACCAAATTAGAATTGTCAAGGATTTCAGGATGCCTTGTGATCAAAGATGGAATCTAGGAAAAGACCACTAATCAAAGTAGAAATGTCAAGAACTGCACGATTCCTTGTGGCCAAAGATGGAATCTAGGAAAAGAAGCTGAAGAATGATAAGAAACTGTTGATGAAATTTTAATGGAAAAAGAAGAAGTTCTAAAATTCTAATTGAAAGGGGAGGAGATTTTAAAATTTTAATTGTCTAATATCTCTATTGGAGGAGCTCTATCAAGTGTCGCAGAAAATTTCTCCATACCCATCCAAGAATGCCAGATGTTGAATTTAGGGAAAAGAATACGGAGATTATATTGCAAACCCTATTACTGTTAGTTTGGAGTACAGATGTGGACATGATGCAAGCTTTGAATGCGTATGTATGTGGCTTGTTGAACAGCTGCAAAGAAGACTGTGGGCCAAAGAAACTGGTCAATATGAGAAGTTGAATAGGTTGGCACATTATCTCCGTGTTGCCCGAAGGGAAGTAGCAACATGCTGCCAAAATAATGTCAAAAAGAAGAAGTTATATGACAAGAGAAGAGTAGCTCCTCAAAATGCCTACAATGGAGGTTTAAACACTTCGCGATTGGTAGGGCAACACCAGCAGTGGGAGAGAGGAAGTACAAACCAGAAAACAATATAAAGCAGAGGATATTTACTGTGTATTTTTCACATTGCTTCTGCACCTGTAAGTCTTTGCAATGTCAAAACTCTGTTTTGCAAGCTCTGCTTCAGCATTGAAGAAGAGTTGTCATTTGGCCAAACCAGTTAAGACTGCTTTCCTTAATCTTCTCATCTATGGATTCGATCCTCAAACTGTTAGGTCCTATTGATAATAACAGAATCTGTGATTGGAAACAAAAATTAGCACAATAAATTAGTGCAATGGAAGCAAAACCAACCACACATCCAAAGCCACCATGAAAGGCGAGAAATTGAAAAGAAGTCCTAAGTCCCTACCAAATTGGGGTGAACACTCAAGCAATCAATTCCATTACCCTTTGTATCAATTTATAAATATGGTTGCTACACCCCAAGACATAACCAATACAAAACATCAGAATACTTATAGGAGAATATAATGATGCCTCAAGTGTGATTTGAACTAGCAACCTCCTAGATGCAAATCCGTATCAGATAGTGAGCTAACCAATTGAGTTGCCTCTCATTGGCTATGTGGTTGCTTTCAGGCGAATCCAAGGTTCGTTGAACCTAGGCATATTACCAATAACATAGAAACTTCTAGAAAAGTCTAGTGGCTAATATTGTTGGCATTGTTATCTATTCCAACAATCAACCCTTCAATGCCAACATAAGGGAGTAACTTGGGAATACACCACCCATCACTCAACTTCCATCTTAAAATGTGCACTATTCAACTTGATGCCACATTTGAGATATACATGCACAACAATACATTTGAGTAACAAATCCGCAAAGACAATCCATCTTGCAAAACTGCAATCAACCCACAAGAACAATATCTTTTGTAAAGCCAGCTATGAACTTGCAAGAGGAATGTGTTTTGTGAAGACAATAAAAAACATACAAGAACAAGAACAAGATGTCTTGCAAAAACAACAAAGAACATGCAAGAAAAACCTATTTTGTGAACACAACAACAAACCTGCTAAAGCAACCTATCTTGCAAATACAACAACGAACCTGCAAGAACAACCCATCTTGTGAAAAAAACAAAAAACTTGCAAGAACAACTTATCTTGTGAAAGCAACATCGAAGCTTGTAAGAACAACCTTTTCTTTTAACACAACTGCAAACCTACAGGAAAATATCTCTTGTGAAAATAACAATGATCCTTGCAATAATCTGTCCTACAGAACAACAGCAAACTTAGAGGAGAATCTATGAATCTCACTAATCCAAACACAAATTCTTCTAATCTGCAATCTAGATAAAACTACTCTTAAAATGGATTCCAACCATTCTTGGCTATAGAGCCATTACAACTGGTTGAAACCGCTAGTGTTGTTTGCTTCCTTTAACTAAGTACAGCATTCTCCTTTTTGGTCTTTGTTACTGTCATTGTTTGCAACTTCTACGATTATGGTCACATTGCATACATATGTACTGCCACTGACTTCAATGTCATGTCGCAATTTTCCCTTTATCTTTTGCTGTGCCGTTATTGTTAATGATCGAGTTTTGGTAAATACTGCTACAACTACCACCTTATTTGTTGCTAGCCACAACATAATTTCACATTTGATGCTGCGAAACCCTAAAAGTTGTGTTGCCTTCATTGTTGAACTGCACTTCTTGCTGAAACCCTTTCTCATCATGTCCAAAAATTGTGCATGTTGCTAATATTATCACTATGATTGACATGCCCATCACAACAGTATCTCATCTCATCATTACACACATTGTTTACATGAAGCCCATGTCTGTAGCAAACCCTCACAGACAATCTCTAGTGAACCCTTGCAGACTAGCAACGAAGCTATCCTTTATATACACACATCCTTTGTGGCCAACGTTAAATCATGCATGTTTTGGTATCATTGTTAAGGCCCCTCAACAAGACTAGATTCTATGGTTGGAAACAAAAATTAGCACAATGGAAACCAAACTAACCACACATCCAAATCCATCATGAAAGGTGAGAAACTAAAAACAAGTCTCAAGCCACTACCAAACTCTGGGGTAAACACTCAGGCAATTAATTGCATTACCCTTCATCTCAATTTATACATGTGGTTGCTTTTGAGCTAACCTAAGGTTTATTGAACCTGGACATATTCTCCTATCACCTGGAAACTTCTAGAAAAGTCTAGTGGATAATTTTGTTGCATGTCTATCTATTCCAACACAAACCTTCCTTGGTAAGGGAGTTGATATATTCTTTTCTAGTGACACCCAGCATCCACCTTAGCGTATACATCTCTGCTCAAATGCATGCAATGAGCCTAGTGCTTTTTGATAGGCAAGTATTTCACACCATAAAAGATTGCAAGTCTAGTAACAGTTTTATAGAACTATCCTTTCAACTTAATAAGGATTCTTCTATCATAAAATCCACCACCAGCAGCTTCTCACCATTTCATTTAATAGGGAAAGGTAGGGTTACAGTGTTCAAAGAACCAACTATATGGCATGTCGGTTGCCATATGACTCATTGCCAATATTTGAATATTATCATTATCAGTAATGTTTTGTTATTTTATAAAAGTTCACCATTTCCCTGGAGACTCTAAGATCTGTCTACACCTGCCAAGCCTACAGTTACCATTATGCATAATTTAATTGAAGAGACCTGAATTTGTCCCCTAAAATAACATAGATAATAAATATAACTACTCTTGCTACAGATTATCCTTTGTAGGTAATAGTCTTTCCCAGGGTGGTAGTGCCGGTTTACCATAGTAAACTAGTCGATTAGTTGTAAATCATTTTAACTAGAAATAATGGATCCATCTGAAATAAATTTTTTTATTTGGTAGAACTTGGCTAACATCACAATGAACATAAGCGTTGCTTCAAGCACAATGCCAACTCAGAATTTGTTGCATGCAACACAACTAGCTTATTAGTTAGAGCTACGCTGTCATTGGCAAAATAATTATTTATTAAATAGACAAATTGAAAATATCTCTAGAACAAAATAAAGTGGTATGAGAACTTGAAAAAGTGCCTCAGTATTTGAGCTAGCATTTGGAGGAAAAAGTTCTACTCATGCTCTCGAGCTCTTTACAAGGAGTTAAGCTTCATTAATCAAGGGTTTCTAGACATTATTAAAAGCTGAAAGTTTGAAAGCTACAAAGAAATGTTATACAATTGTAAGGTAAAAACTGTGCTTCATTAATCGAGGGCTTCTAGACATTATTAAAAGCTGAAAGTTTGAAAGCTACAAAGAAATGTTATACAGTTGTAAGGTAAAAATTGTTGATATCCTTGTTGTATGATCTTTGTTGATGATATTGTGTTAAGTCGATATATCTAAGGAAGTCTTGGCTCCAAAAATGGAGACTTTGGTGAAACACCCTATATTTAAAGGGTTTATGATTAGTAAAAGTAAAATGGAATATATGGATTGCATCTTTGGTTGAAAAGCAAATAGTGAAGACATGAAGATTAGAATTCAAAGCCAGGTTACTAAATGCAAGCAAGTGAAATACTTGTGGTCACTTAATTAGATGGACAGTAAGATTAACAATGATGCTTTAAACAAAATTGAAGCAAGATCGATGAAATGATTAGAAGCTATTGGTGTGCTTTATGATACAAGAGTCCTTGCTAGATTGAAGAGAAAGTTCTAAGTATTGTCAGAACTACAATAATTTGTGGTATAAATGATAGCCTATCACAAAGCATAAGGCTCAAGGCTCAACATGTACATGTGGTAGAGATGCAAATGGTAAGGTGGATGTTGGGTATGAATACGAAAGATTAAATCAACAACTTTATTATTATAGGAAGTTTGAGTGTATTTCCTATATATGACAAGATTGAGGAAAGTTGGTTCAGATGTTTGCTAGGAAGACCAGAGAATGTACTTGTTAGAAAAGGTCACTTTACTAAAGTCAATGGAAAATAACAAAGAGGTAGACCTAAACATATTTTGCAAGCATAAAGAAAGATATCTCTTAATAGAAGTGAACGGTGGAAAAGATTTCAGAATTCATATAGTAGATTTCATCATCATCATAATCATGATCATCCTAGCCTCGGACCAACAAAAGAGTGTTAGCTACATAGGTTTTTTTTCGTCATGTATCTGTATGAAGAGCTAGATCTTTGTTTATTTGCAGTTTCTTTAGATCCTCTTCAATCATTTTTTTCCATGTCTTTATGATCTCCCTTTAGGTAGCTTTCCTAAAATAGTGATGTAGCAACCTTTTTTTATAAGCTCGTTATATTATTTTCTTTGTGCATGTCGGATGCTATTCCTACAACTTATCTAAACTAGAAGCCACTTCAAGTCTGCCTCGACTCTGTACTGTGTGATTTATCTCTTTTGGTAACCTTGAATATTCAAGCATTTGTGTTTCTGCCACACTGACTACTTGTTCATGCCTCTTTCCAACATTTAGCACCATATAAGATAGCAGACCTAATTGCTGTCTTACAAAATTTTCCCTTTAGTTTTATTAAGATTTTTTATTGGATAGAACATCACTGGCCTGTCTCCATTTTGACTATCATGCTTCAAATCCTATTTCTTATATCCATATCAATTTCACCATCTAATTGGATCTTTGATCCTAGGAAGCTGAACTGATTGTAGTGATGGGAGCTTTTATTTCACCACTGTTTATGCTGTTATTGATATTGCATGCCATATTTTCTGTCTTACTCTGACTAATTTTTAAGCTTTTCGATTTTAGAGCATATTTCCACTTCTCCATTTTAGAAGCAATATTTTCTGGAGCTTCATTCACCAATACAATATCATCTGCAAAAAGCATACAGCAAGGGATTTCATCATGTATTTCCTTTGGTAATTCATATAGTTTGAATAATATGTACAAATTGCTGTGATGATGAATGTATAAGTGCTGAAGTGATGGATTATAGAACACTGTTTAAAGAGTAGTTTTTTAAATGATCGTGAAAATAATATGAAGGTACGTAGTACCATGGTTGCCTAGTGTGTGAAATAAACACACACAGATTCTTTAATAGAGAGGTTTCACTGTTAAGAAATAAGAACAATATTTCAGGATGTTAATTCTCAAAACATCATCTTCAAGTAACTGTGTCAGCCACTCGCTTCCCCTGTAATATACATAAAAACTTATCTTGGAGTTTGTCGTCAAATTTAACATGATTCATCACATCTTATTCTATGATTCTTTATATTGTGTAACCACTTAGTTCCTTGTAATTCACATAAAAACTTGTTTTGGAGTTAGCAGTCAAAATTTACATGATTCTTTAGTATAATATAGTAGATTTCAAATTTGGGACTGCAAATGTAGAAATAGCAAACTCCTTTAGATACTTGGTCTCCACCATGTGAGTAACTATAGATGGGATAAAGGTATCAAGAAGGGAATCTTAAGAGGAATTAAGGCTCTTTATGCAATTTAAAACAAATGTAAAACATTAGCAATACTGGCTTGGAAGGTTAAAAGAAAATTTTGTTAGGCTATTATTTATCTGACAAGGATGTACAGGTGTGATGTATGGGGGCCAGGCTTTAGTGTGAGGGCCAGGCTTTAGTGTGAAAAATTAGTGGGCTATTGAAAAAGTTTAAAAAATTAAAAAATATTAGATGAATTGACACCTTATTTTCTATTATTTCAAGAATGTGACTTACTCCCTTTAGAAGCTGAAGCTCTAGCTATATTCAAAATTTGGTAAAAATTAAGCAAATCAAATTTACCAAAATAGTTATCAAAGACCCAAAACGACAAGGATGGTATTTCCTAATGACTACAATGGTTAAAGACATGACATATCTCAATGGAGGTAGGGCAAAGTAAATCTAATCACATACATTAGTGAAGAGAAAGTTATGGTCAAATGTGGAAGGCAAGGAAAACATTTTTCTTGAAGCATATTAAAACTAATCAACTAGAGTTTCTTATCTTATAGCTGAAATTGCAATCAGATCTTGCAGCTTAATCAGCAAGCCTTGTTTGAGTTGATTTCAGCTTTACATAGAAAGTGGGAGATGGATTTAACCTCCGTACCCCACATGCAGGTTATGTAGGTTAGGAGCTCTTAATTGTCCTTTTACCGCCAAAAGTATACCAATGATCTATTGAATCTGGCACTTTGTTGAATCTATATTAATTTTCATAAGTATACTATTGTAATGATGTAGTTTTATTGAAATCCAGTTGTGCTTGGCCACTTTGTTGAATCTATATTAATTTTTCATGAAATGAATGTATTTGCCGGCAAATTTGTGGTTAAGCTTTGTCACATACGTCATAAGTTACTTGTTTGATTCCAAAGCATCACACAATTTCATTATGTTAGATACACCAAATTTGTTGAACTAGTTTACTATGAAATATACAATGCCTATACATCACCCAAAGCCAGGATATAATTTGCAATGCCATTCTTCTGCACACTGAAACATTCATGATCCAATACGATCAACATAACAGTTGAAAATTGAGGCATTACTGTGATATTTACCTCCTGTGATACTTTTGTGATACTTTTGCTGATATTTCTACGATTGTAACAAAATGTTTGTATGATGTAATTTTATTGAAATCCAGTAGTGCTTGGCCACTTTGTTGAATCTATATTAATTTTCCATGAAATGAATGTATTGGCTGGCAAATTTGTGATTAAGCTTTGTCGCGTACTGTCATATAAGGTACTTGTTTGATTCCAAAGCATCACGCAATGATATAATTTGCAATGCCATTCTTCTACACACTGAAACATTCATGATCCAAAACGACCAACATAAGGTACTTGTTTGATTCCAAAGCATCACGCAATGATATAATTTGCAATGCCATTCTTCTACACACTGAAACATTCATGATCCAAAACGACCAACATAACAGTTGAAAATTGAGGCATTACTGTGATATTTATCTCCTGTGATACTTTTGCTGATATTTCTACAATTGTAACAAAATGTTTGTATGATGCAATTTTATTGAAATCCAGTAGTGCTTGGTCACTTTGTTGAATCTATATTAATTTTCCATGATTGTATTGGCTGGCAAATTTGTGATTAAGCTTTGTCGCGGATGTCATATAAGTTACTTGTTTGATTCCAAAGCATCACGCAAGGATATAATTTGCAATGCCATTCTCCTGCACACTGAAACATTCATGATCCAAAACGACCTAACATAACAGTTGAAAATTGAGGCATTACGGCGATATTTGCCTCCTGTGATACTTTTGCTGATATTTCCATGTAAATTGTCGTAAAATATGATGGTCGTGTGGCAGCAATTAAATGCACAGCTTCCCATCAAGCACCAACTTGAATAGGAGATATGAGAATTCTAATTGCTGTACATAAATAGAATCTTCTTTAACTGTATCCTCATTACACACCATGCACTACGGTGAGACAAGTCTGGTGTTTGCTTCGATTAAAATATTAAGATGAAATGTACCCGCTAAAATATCTTAGTTTGAACGATTTCTACCCGTTTGAGTTCAATTACAACACGTTAAAATGGTTTACAACTTGTTTTCTTTGTAGGACGATAATCTGAGTTTCTCTCTTTGACCTCTGCTGGTTATCATTGGTTCTAGTTAATTGGTGTTTTAATGGCGATGTTAATAATGTTGCTTCCATTTTTGTAAAGCATTTTGCACAATCATTATAAATGGAATAAAGGCCTTAACACTGCACTGTTTTGTGTGCAGGTACCAGGCAAAGCTGCAGCAAAATTTGATGTATCTTGCTGCCATTGCTGATTCGCAACCTCAAGCACCATCTGCACATGCTCAGGTTGGTTGGTTATCCTGATATCAGTGGCATGTATTTATCCTAAGCTATTTACTTTCGCTTTCCTGTTAACCTAATCATGGGTGGTTGCCTGCCTTCAGATCCCCACAAACGCAATGATGCAATCAGGTGTCCATTATATGCAGCACCAGCAGCAGGCAGTAACTCCTCACAGCTTGCTTACCTCAAGGTCCCAAATGCTTTATTCCCAGCAACCTATGGCTGCATTTCATCAAGCATCACAGCATCAGCAGCACCAGCAACAATCTCTTCACAGCCAACTTGGAATAAGTTCAGGAGGAAATAATGGATTACAGATGCTACATGGTGAGTCAAACATAGGCACTCATGCTTCCCTCTCTACTGGGGGCCTCCCCGACTTTGGTCGCGGCTCTCTAAATTGTGATTTATTGCAAACTGGTAGGAGCTTGGCAGTAGATCATAGTTCTAACAAAATTGATGTATTAGGATCAGAGAGCACTCATGCCGTGGATGGACGAGGAGGTGCAAATGTGGGCCAAAATGCAGACGAAGGAGGGCCATCTTATTTAAAAGCTTCCGAGGATGAAGGAAATTAGTTTAATCTGTGTTTTTTATTCGTAGAAAACTGAAACTGTGCTGGTACTGTACATGGTACTCACTAATGCTCCTCAACTTACCATAGTATTTAGAATTTTAACGTAATCGTTTTCAGAGACCATTCTATTCTTAGACCTTCTTTTCATTGCGTATATAGGAACCATGATGACAAGTATGCCAGTGTTATATTATACCCGCCCACAATTATGATAACTTCTCGTTTTACATAGGATCTTACTTTCAATATTTGAACTATTATCCATTGTTCATAGGCACAACTGTTACGTTGCGGATGTGTTGCCTTGATTTCCCAGATTTTGTCAGAGCGGCTGTGCCCAAGGCTTAAGCAATTGAGATAGCTTATTAAGGTAGCGGAAAACCGATCGGAATAGATGACAGCGATCTCACCAGTTTTGAGAGAAATGCGTGAGAGTTCCCAGGCCAACCAGGGTCGGAATCCCCAAGGCTCCTAGATACTTACTATCTGCTAACAAATCTTTTAGTCAACTCTGCATTTAAAATTTTCTACACCTGTACGTTCGCACTGAGATTGCACTAGTAACTGCTGCGTGATTAAAATCCCATAACTACATAAAAGCCACTTTCCAAAGAGGATTTCAAGGAGGACACGTCGAATGGTATCCGGTCTTTCACAAATTAGCAATGACAATTCATGCCATCACTTTCGCTTATCGTATGGGTTGTGGCTCTCTGAATTTTTATCCTGTGATTCCCTCTTCACTTCATCGATTCGGATTCGGATTCGGATTCAGTAACTTATTGGGAATAATCCGTGAATAACTTAAAAAAACATGGAATGATTTGAAAGGCTTAAAATGTTTATAGAACATTATATAAAATTTTCCTTGGTTACTATAAAAATTGATTTTACGGGCATTTTAAGATTATAAGTGCAAAGCAAACAGTGGAAAAAAATAGGAAAAGTTGAAACACTCTGCTATGATTCATGGCTAAGATCAGAGAGTAAGTAAAAAGTGAAGTGGATTTATTTTATTTTTATAACACTAGAAATTCAGGGGAAGAATAATGGCTTCAAATTTATTGCTACTTGCAATCATTTTTCAAGTTATTAATGAAAAAATCAACGAATTATCAACCCAAATAATTTTAATTTGGCAATGTATTACTTTAGAGAATATTTGCACAACTAATGAATATTTACCAAATTCTAAAATATTGTGAAGACCTCAATAAAGTGACCTCACCTCAACCTTTGCATTCTTTAGTAATTTTAGCACATATCTCATCTATGTATCTAATAGGTGTTACTTTTCAACTTTTTGTTATAATAGAGATGAGGTGTTACTTTTCAACTTTTTGTTATAATAGAGATGAATTGATCTTTTTAAGTGATATTAACATGCACATTAGTAATTGTATTTGTGACATACATATTGAGCTTTATGTTTTTTCAGTCTCATATTGTGCATTGTATAAATTTTTTTGTCATTTAATACATTGTGCTTCCTTTTTGTTTGTCACATTATTTTCAATCATTCTAATCTACATGCTTTAATTACTCACACTAAAAATTACTCACTTTTCTAATCTACATGCTTTAATTACTCACATTGAAAATTACTCACTTTTCTAAAAAAATTTTAAAAAAATGAATCTATACATTTAGTTTTATTTCTACTAATCTTTAACCCCATTGACTTCAAGGGATTTTTTAAATCTCTAATCTTTAGCCCTCCATTAGCCAATTTATTATTCAACCTATTATTCAACCTAAAATCTCTAATCTCTAATTTTTTAAATCAAATTTTTTATTATTCAACCTAAAAAGAAATATCTAATCAGGATCATTTACACATTTGTAAATCAAAGAAATGACCAAAAAAGCAGATAAATTAATAATCTCATATTTGTTCAATCACATAATAATATTTTATAATTTCCAGCAACACACAAAACAAGATCATTTGATTTTAACTTTTGTAACCATTTTACCATTAATCATTTAATCAAGAAATTCATATGTTCAACAGTAGAGAATACATAAATCTCAATCATAAATTAACATCCTAGGTTTTCCCCCACTCCATCAACTAATAGAAAGATATCAAAATCAGACTTGAGAAGGTATAAGGAAAAAAAAGTATAAATCAAGATTCAAATCCAAGATTTATGCATTCAAAAGGGGAGGGTTCATCAACCAAATTTCAACCAAAATCCAAGAATTTAACAATTTTAAAACATTCACAATTATTGATGGGCCCAAGGATACTCTCTTTCTACTGGTGGTACCAGTCCTCAAATTTAGGATCCTTGGCCCCTGTTGGCAATCTTTTGTCAAAAATGCTCCAAATCGTTATGGGTGTTTCTGAATCGTTACATAAACAACTTTCATCCAAGTCATTTAGGTGTGAGAGAGTGCAAAGAATAGGCGAAGAGATCCAAAAACAAGGTATTAAAGGTTTCAAAAATCTAAGCTTACAACAACAATCTTGATATTTCATACACATTGTGAAGGTGGTTAGACAAGCAAAAAGAGAGAAGTTTGAGAAAATCAGCCCTTGTTGGCCATTATCAAACATAACAAAAATGGATCATTTTACCTCTTTGCTTAGATATATTGCTTACTAGGAGGAATTATTAGAATATTGGATGGCTATGCTGCACTTGTTTTCTTTCTCCTTGTTATTGCTTGTAGCAGCGACAATCTTCTCTCCCTTCCCAGCCACACTCCTTGTTGCTATATCCTTTTTTTTAATTCTACTCAACTACTTTTGCCTTCTATGTGTTTTTTTTCCCTCTCCTCCTCTTCCTATTTGTAGGTGGAATAAGGGATAATGAATGGTTTTTTGTAACTGACTTCTTGGGGGATTGTCCGTGTTCTTTTCTTTCTTTTTAAAGTTCTCTCTTTCTCTCTCTTTTTTTAGCAATGGGTCATAAGTTCGATTCTCTTCATGATCACTATAAAAAAAATCAATAAAATATGCATATTCATAGGTTGTAGGTTCAATTCCTAAATCAACAATTTTTGATATTTCAAAATTCAGATTTTGCTAGATCTTAGGTTCAATTCCTCTTGATAATTACAAAGCATTCCAGCATAATATCTATCTCTTTATCATTTAGAATTGCTATAATACGTAAGGAAAGAGTTTTCAAATAGATTCATGATAAGGGTAGTTCAAGATACATAATCAAATAAGGCACCTTCGTTTTCCCATCGTCTTACAAGCCTTGAAAGGTCATCACGTGACCTTTCTATAACCATGGAGAAGGTACTTATACTCTATTATTTTAAACTAAAAAGAGTAAAGCATCACATTTAGATAAAATATAAAACTATGGTATTTGCACACAATATCCCTGATTCATGGCTTAGGTTCCTCCAACTTGATTCATAGGTCAAGGTCCTCAATCTGAGCATTCTTTTGCATCTCAACATACTTGTTTTAGCTCTTGAGGCACACCTTAGAGTATTGTCCTTTGTTTTTCTTTTGTTTTTCAACATCTCTATTGAAATAGAATAGAAAATATTTTGTTTTCCCATATATTTATTATTATTATTATTTTAAAACATTCCTAGCATATATTTTAAAGCATATTTCTTATGCATCATAATACATATAAAAATCTAGTCAACAAATTTATTACTATTCCAATTAGCCATTTTCACCAGAGTCCAAACAAAGCACACACACAACTTATCAACAAAACATGCACACAAACACATAGAAAGATTATTACAATTGTTAATGCAAAAACTCAAGGAGAAGTGGTTTGTTACAATACTGTTTAGCATAACTAAGTTAAACTATGGAGATATAATCTAGTTTATTAACCTAGTCCAACATAAGACAAAGCTAAGAGCCTACCATGATGAAAAATTCTAAACTTGCATAATATATAACATAGCCAAAGTGAATTCATCCAATGGTATAGGATCAAAGTTAAAGATGAGGATTAGATATGTTACCTGTAGAATTGTAAAAACAAGGAACTACATAAGAGAAGCACAAAACTAGAACTAATACTAGTTGATGAGCAGCAAGGTATCCCTATGCTCAACCATACAAATATGAGTGTACATGCACGATTTGGTTGAATTCTAAGGACTAAGTGCTTATGCGCCTTCACAAAACTCGGACGAGTTAGTCAATCGTTGTCTTCCCAAGCTTACTTGTATAGCGCGATTGTATGGTTAAGTAAACTTGAGGTATATGATTTTTATATATTTTTATGCTTTATGCCCTGGTGCTACAAATGGAGAAGTGAACTAATTAAGTAACTAATTTAATTTAACTAATTGACTATGCTCTAACTAGTCCTAACACCAGCATCCATTTCCACTTGCTGTACACATCCTGAACTAGTGCAACACTACTGGGATTACCAAACGTTAATTGTTACTAGATTACCAAGTGTTCCATGCATGCTTGAAGTGGTCGTACTGAGTGTGCTTACTTGGGAGAGTTAACAAGGTGAGAGAGAGAGCATTAATTAACTAAGGAAAGCATTAAATAACTATAAATAACATTAAATAAGCTATTCTGAATGCTGCAAGGTTTATCAGAAAGTTCATCTTTATTTCCAACCACAAGGTGTGCTCATGTACACAATGCTCGAATAAAGATCTATTCACTTTATGACTCCTACTGTAGGCACTTAGAAATAATTCTAACTCTAAGGAAGGAAAACTACAAGAGTTCGGGTAAGGGACTAAGACTAACTATGCAAACCAAGCGTGCCTGCCTCTTATTTATAGTAGATGAGGCGAGTCCCAACATTGGATGCCTAATATTGCTTGTTGAGCTCCAATATCGTGGACACGATATCGCGGTTCATCATACCCCCACGACTGAATGAAAACTCATCCTTGAGTTCCTTACAAAATATTGGGAAGGTATGGGATTATTGACTGAATGACAACTGACGGTAACATAGGATAACAGATTCAAAGTGCCCAAGGAATGGATCGACAAATATATTACAACATTGGTGCTCATGCCCATTATGGTGAACACTATACATAGATGACATCCAAATCCTTATTTGATAGCTTGAAGAGAGAGAGAAGAAAATGAGGTGCATTGCTATCGATGTTGGAATTGTGCATTTTGTTGTTCATCCATAGCCACATGACCCAACTTGTTCCTTGCGTAAATGCTCCAACTCCAATCCATCCTGAGTGCTCCCCTTCTATCCTAGTCCATTGTTCATGTGATCGCCATCTGCACACGCAACACAATCATGAATTAGCAAGGATAGATAAGATACAGTGTAGTTGATACCCTGCCCAGATATGAAGTACCTTGGTTGGGTTGTGGGTATGGCAAATACTGGGTTAGAGTTTTATGATTGATAACTACCCAAGGTGTAGGGGTAAGATAGGTATGGAATGGAAACATTTGTGACAGGGCCCCCACGACTAATAGCAAACCTCCGGTAGCAAGAAGATGGAAAAATTGAAGGAACAAGAAAGATGAGAGAAATAACAACGGTGAAGCTAATCAAATGGATGTCATGGATGGGGGGATGAAACGAGAAATGGTTGATTGCAAACAATGTTGAAAAGAAAGAACTTAATAACTACACCAAAAAGGAATGCTAGTGGGCCCTCCCCAAAGCAGGCTCATGCCTTTTATGCCTTGATAGATCCGCAAACCAAAGAGTCCACAAGCTCTAGGAATGACATATGGAACAATGGTTAAGAACTTTATCCACAAGAAGTTACCAAAGACAAACAATGACTCAACCAATATATAGACTAATCAGACCAGCAATGAGGTGGAATATGGGAAGAAACATGGAAGGAGAGGAGAAAATGGAATGGAATCCCAAGAGCATGGTTGTGTAAAGTCCTGTGTGTATTATTTGGTTGAGGTGACTGAATAGAGTTCATTCCAAAACTGGATTTAAACGAACCACATCCAGTGACCTCGCATCAACACATTTGACTAACCCATCCTCTTGAAGCAACAAGAATGCATCCATTGAGTCACCACCATTCCTTGGAGAGAAAGATAGAGCACCAGGAAGCGAGAAAGGGCCTTAGTTAGAGGGAACCTTCAGGCATGGGTAACACGTTTTTCTAGTGCCATAACCAGTGCTTGTAGCCCATATTTCGTTATTATGTCTAAGGGGTGTGCTTTGAATTCTCACCATTTTTTTTGATGTGAGAACCACACCATGCAAAGACTTATTTAATTCATTTGACTTCCTGATGTTTGGTCAATGGCGAAATGGCAGAAAACCCATGAAAAGCATCCAAGTACCCAAGAGAATAGCCAGCACAAGTGCATCGAATCCCCTTGAAGTCACACCCTTTTCAACCATTGAGTCCTTCCTTGGTTTGAAGAATACCTAGCCACCAATTCATTAATAAGTTTATTTAGAAAAAGGGACAGTACATTTCCAAGACAAGGGAGACCATAGAGTTGAATGGAGGAATGGATAACGTGGACTCATTGCCTGTTCTATCAAAAGAGCCATATCTTAGTATCAACATTGAAAATCAAAGGTAAAAACCCAAACATTAGCAATCAACACCATTAGAGTACAACCCACTATCGTGAGCACTTATTATATGATGAATGAAAGTAAATCAAATAAAGAAATAGTAAAAAATATGAATGATGGTGTAAAAAAAAAAAAAGTAAATTTCAAAAGATGTGTAAAAAAAAATGTGTAAAAAAAAATACAAAAAGAGCTGAGGGTTTAGAATGGTTAGCATTGGTGGCCATCTCTCCCACGACTAAGTTGGAAGGAGGAGATCCAAAATAACGAGTAGGGTTGTCCACCAACAGAAGTAGTATTGGTACTAGCTCTTCTAGGCTCATGGAAAGGTTTGGTTTGTTGGATGTTAACCAACAATTTCTTATTCGGGCAATCAGGTTTGTAAATCATCATGGCCCCTGAAGGAAAAGTTGCATGAATAATATAAGGCCCTTCCCATAGCGTTTGAAATTTATTGCATTGTGGCACATGTGTGGGGTTCCAATAAAGAACCTTATCTCCCAGTTGGTATTTAACTTTTCTAATTTTCAGGTCATGATGTCATTTATTAAAGGCCTTGTGCAATTCATTAGATGATAGGGCGACTAATCAGTTCTCATCTAGCAAGTTAAGGTTCATTAAACATTCTTTTTATGCTAGATTAAGGTCAAGGTTGAGGTCAGATGCCATGGATAGTGTACAAAGCTTTGCTTGAATAGGAAGCATTGGAAGTTTATCGTACACTAACTCGTAGGGAGAGTAGCCTATAGGAAGTTTTCACATGGAGCAGTATGCCCAAAGAGCATCGTTCAGTTTGGTGCTCCAATCTCGCCTATACTTGCTAACAGTTCATGTTAATATTTTCGTAGTCTCCCTATTGGTGACCTTGGCTTGACCATTCGCTTGAGGGTGATGTGGTGTAATCAGCTTGTGTTCCACTCCTAAGTGTTGCATCAACTTCTGAAAAGTTGCACCTGTAAAATGTGTACCATTATTCGAAATAAGTGCACGAGGCACACCAAAACTATTTAGGATTTTTTGTTGAACAAATTGTGTAGTGATAAATGATGTGCAGTCCATAACAATGGTTGATTCTACCCATTTTGTAAATAGTAAACAACAACAATAATGTAGCCTTTTTCATTGGACATTGGTGTAATAGGCCCCATAAAATCAATTCCCAGTATATCGAAGAGTTCTAAAGGTTGAATCCATTGTTGTGGACCCTCCATTCTAATAGTCATTCCCCATCACATTGGCAGCACTTACAAGATTGGACAAAATGATGAGCGTCTCGGAATAATGTAGGCCAATAATATCCTACAAGCAGGATTTTAATGGCTATTTGTCTCCCTACGTAATGACCCCCACAAGGGGACTCATGAGAATATTGGAGAACTCATAATTGATCTACATCAGGAACACACCATCGAATCAAGCCATCGAAGCATACCTTATAAAGATGCCCATTGATTTCCATGAAATACTTGACTTAGTGTAGAAAGTGCTGTTTCTTTTTAACATCTAACTCTTGTGGTGTTTCTTGTGTAAGGAGATAGGTAAGAATGCTACTATACCAATATGTCTCCATGGTTAATTGATTATTTACTACACCTACAAAGAGGAATTCATTAGGAAAGTGATCAGAAAGTAGATATTCATCCTCTTTGTTGTCCTGTCTTAACCAAGATAAATGATCAACAACAACGTTCTTGGTGCCTTTACGATCTAT
Source organism: Gnetum montanum (assembly GCA_015680685.1). Lineage (NCBI taxonomy): Eukaryota > Viridiplantae > Streptophyta > Gnetopsida > Gnetales > Gnetaceae > Gnetum > Gnetum montanum. Next base: position 328,308 of record MNCI01010387.1, read on the forward strand.
CATCGTAAGATCGAACTCTTGTAAGATTACAAGCCATCATATGATGCGAGGGCTCACCATTAGTTTATTCAACAAGAACTGAATTACACTATGGTCTGTGTGTACAAATACCTTATAACCCAATACATAGTGCCTAAACTTATCTAGTACAAACACCATAGCCATTAAATCCTTTATAGTTTTGGTGTAGTTAAGCTGTGCACCAGAAATACTTTTACTCGCACAGTGAATGTAATAGGTTCGTTTCTGGTCATCTAATTGTGTGAGTACAACTCCTAAGGCAAAGTTGGATGCGTCAGTCATTATATGGAATAGCTTGGACTAGTCAGGAGCTTGTAGAAACATCTACAAGCTTCTACTTCAAGGTTTGAAAACTAGTTCACATTCCTTGGTCCATTCAAAATGTATGTTCTTTTTTGTTAGTTCAACCAATGGTTTTTCAACCTTTGAAAAGTTCACATGTCTTTTACAGTTTCAGGTTGGCATGTGATTCCTTGGATGACTTTGATATTTTTGGGGTTTACCTCTATCCTTGTTTGTGAAATCTTATGCCCTAATACTATGCCTTCTTGAACCATTAAATGGATTTTTTTCTAGTTGAACCTTAAGTTGGTTTCAACACATCATTTCAGTACCTGCTCTAGTCGGTCTAGTGCTTGTTCAAAGTCCGCTCCGTAGGTGGAGAAATCATCCATGAAGACCTCTATACCATTCCCTATTTACTGCTAAAAGATACTTAGAACCAAATTTTGAAACATTGTAGGAGCATTGAACAAGCCAAATGGCATCTATTTGTATGCAAATGTCCCCCAAGGACTTGTGAACGTGGTCTTGGCTTGGTCTTCTAGTGCTATTTGGATTTGGTTGTATCCACTGTACCCATCCAGAAAACTATAGTAGCGATGCCCTGCAATGATGTCTAAGACTTGGTCGATGAATGGCAATGGAAAGTGGTCTTTGAACATTGCCATGTTCAGTAGCCTAAAGTCTATACACACCCTCCATTTACCTCCCTTTTTGGGCACAATAACTAATGGATTAACCCATTCGCTATCAGCAATGGGGTAGATGAACCCAACTTTTAGAAGTTTTTCAATTTCTTCTTTAACCCCTTACTTTAGCTTTGGGTTCAATTGCCTCTGCAGTTATCATCAAGGCTTCATGGAGGGGTTGGTGTAAATCCTATGTTGGCATATCCTAGGGGGTCTATTCTAGTTAATTTGGGATATGACCAAGCAAGGGATTTTGACCATTTGTTCACCATTTTCAGTAGTCTCTCTTTTTGTTGAGGAGTGAGCTCAGCATTAATAATTACCGGTTTTCCATTTTTGAGAAATGTATACTCCATATCGACGGGCAACGGTTTTAACTCAAGGGGCTCTTGTTTAAAGTTTTCAGGGATTTCCAACTTCCCCCAGTTGATACTTTCAATGTCAAGACATGGAAGTTGGTGATGGACTTGCTCCAATGTATCTATGCTATTAATGTAAGTGCAAGTCAAACCCTCAGTTGGTTCCATGCATATAGTTGAGTTGCTCTCTTGGTCAGCTGTCAGCCACTGGGTGCCTTCCTATCTTGTGGCTACTACATATAGGCATCTTTGTATGTTGGTTACTTGTGCACACTGGTTGCATGTGGGCAATGTTAAACGTTGTACAAACCAGGAATTTTGCACGTAGTTACACCTTGTGTCACTGTATGCGATGCATGAAAATTTCTTCTTCTCGATCTATCTGAACGTATTTTCCTTTGATATCTCTAAGGAAAGATCATGTATTCCTAGGTGTGCATCAATTATGCTTAGCAATGTTCTTCCCATCATGATTGGGAAGTGCCCCTTATAGTTGTTGACTTTAATCATTAGGAAGTTGGTTGGATACGACCATCCACAAATAGTGGTGACAATGTCCTCCACGAGTCCTAATGCAACAGTAATGGATTGGTTAGCCAACTCTAAACATATGTTACTCTTTTTCAGTGGAGATAGGTTTTAGGCTTTATACATTTCTTGAGATATTAAGTTGATACCAAAACCTGAATCCAAAAGAGCTTTGCATGATTCATTCCCAGCGATTTGTAAATATATAAGAGGACTCCCAGGATCAGAGAATTTCCTAGGAAGATGGCCAGCCTTAATCCAATCGGTAATGGCATGCATCAACATGATTGTGTGCATTGCATGTGGCCTTTGGTTTCAAGGGAGTTCCAAAGTTTCAAATGATGGTGAGGCCTTTGGAGAGCTAGTCGCTTGTGACTGCAAGGACTTGGTTGGATTGTCGGTCCTAAAGAAAGGTCTCTTCTTTACACAGTTGTCCAAACCAACAGTAGGGTAAGGATTAACAACCCTTATAGCATTACGTTTCTACAGTTGGGTAGGAAGCTCACTTTGCATGGCTGAAGTAGGTGGTAATGGAGTTAACAGTGGAAGAGATGCAGCTGGATGAGAAGGATAGTATGTTTGTGGAAAATCACCCCTAGGAGAAGGAGTTCTATAATATTCATGGGCTTGGTAGTGAGGTTGGGGAGTGACGTGACGAGTAGAGTCACGTGGAGAGATCGGCTGCTACACGTAGTATCCATATGGGTCAGGTTGACGGTAAGGGTATTNAAGAGATCGACTGCTGCACGTAGTATCCATATGGGTCAGGTTGACGGTAAGGGTACTATTGATGTGGTGGTGGCATTCCCCATGATTTTGGGTGCTACCACTATTGGTACTGCTCATTTGGTTGTGGTGGAGTTCCACTTGGATAATACGTCAAGGGTTGGTGGAACTCTCTTGGGTTACCTTGGGGTTAAGGTAACCTTTGGGGTGTTTGCCTTATGTTTAATCATGGGTTGAGTGCATACATCCTAGACTCTTGCAGATGTGAAATTACAGGACAACATCCCTTAGGATGGTTATATTGACATATCTCACATCCACCATCATTGTTTGTATCTGAATCCACAACCTGTTCGATGATGGAAACTTTGCCCTTACCTTTGTTACGTGCATATTCAGTTTCTTTATTTTTCCTCCTTTCTTGGTCACTACCTAGTTCCCTAGACTCCTCTACTATTTTGAGAACGGTTTAAAATCTATTATCTAGGGTGTCCCATATTTGGTCCACCTTTGCTGATACTTCTGCTGCAAGTTTTTGAATGGGAAAAGTTTTCCTATTTACCATCTCTTCAAGTGGTGACTCTTCTTCATCCTCACAAAATCTAACTCCCTTCTTTCGGAGGGAAGGATCTCTGTTATATTCCTCTGCACTCTCTCTTTTCCTTAACTCACCTTCCTCTTTAGCAACTTTCTCCAACAATATTTGTACTTGATGGGCCCTAAGCTCAGATAGCCTTCCTTGGGCATAAGTCCCAAGGGTTCTTCACATTTCGTGCCTAAGCCTATCTATGAAATGGCGTAATTGTTCCCTGTATGAGTAACCATGGCCTAGGCAACGATGTAATAATGCATAATATCAACCCATGGCAGCATCCAAGGGTTCATGTCATCCTTGTTTCCATCCTTGGATTTTCTTTTGTAGGTTGGACACTTGGGAGTACGTTTGATACTTATCATTGAATAGTTCTAACATGGTACTCCATCAACGAATGGACTCCAGTTCTAAGGACCAGTACTAGCTTTCTACTTCCTTGATCAGTGTTTGTGGAAACAGCTTGAGTTTTTGCCACTAGTTTTCTATGTTTTACAAGGCACATGCATCGTGAAATGCTTGCAAATGATTTTGAGGATCAGCATTGTATCCCCCTTCAAATCGTGGGATATTGTTCATGTCCAATCTTTTGATCTTGCTATCTTTTTGGTGCCTTATTGGGATTCTAACAACCTCAATTATATCTAGCATACTTCAGGTAGCAAGTAGGGTTCATTGTGATCGTATTCTCTATGGCATCTATGATTCCTATGTTGTTCCCTACTCTCCCTCCTTTCGTGGAGTGTTTCTCTAGAATGTCCTCATTCCCTTTCTCGACTATTTTTTCTATTATTCCTATTTCGCCTACCATTATCCTTAGGGTCTTTTCCCTTGTGACTGCATTTCGATCCTGAAGGAGAGGGGGAAGGAGATGATGGAGGTGAAGAGGGAGGAGGACAGTCACCATGATGGTGCTTGCTTCCTTCTCTTTGGTGGTCTTCGCCTCAATCACGGTTACGATTAGAATGTCCATCTTTGTCATGTGTTCATGTTCCTTTTTCATACCCTTTGTGTCCATCGATACGAGAATCTGGGTTATGGATAGTTGAGTGAAGATTCTGATATACAACCCCTTGACCAAAGTCAATAGGAGGAACATCATTGTGTGAAAGACCTCTTGAGGCAGGTTCACCTCCCTCATTTTCACCTATGACATATGGGACATCCAACAACCACTTCCCCTTCATAGATTTATGATGTCTCTCTTGTTGTAAGTTCCTTTGACATTGTGCCTCCGTGGGTCGATACTCTCTCGAGTCATGCTCATGCACAACGTGCTTTGCCTGTAAGTGTAGCATACCAATTCATGTGAGAGTACGAAGAAGCATGCTTGGGACTGAATGATCAGGAGGTAACACTATGTTACCTTCTAAATCACGCTAATGTAGTTGTTCATCCAGGTGAAGGATAAAGGTAAAGTTTGGTATATACTCATTGGGATGAACGTATACCACATGAAAATATTGGGGCACTGGCAGGTCATCATGTGTACTACACCTCTGATTGTTCATTGTGTTAGACCTAGGCAGTGAAACACTCTCGTAAGAAGAAGGAGACATGATTAATTCTTTAGTGTGCAACACTTTTCTCTTCTCTTTTCTAATAATTTTAAAATAACCAACCCTAAGGGTTCGTTCCAATGATGAGGAGATTTCCTAAGTTCTATTTAGCGCACAAACAACAAAGTCCCTGGCAACAGCGCCAATGATGAGCGATGAGGTATCCCTGCGCTCAACCATATGAATACGACCGTACACGCACAATTCGGTTGAATTCTAAGGACTAGGTGCTTATGCGCCTTCATAGAACCCAGACGGGTTAGTCAATCATTGTCTTCCCAAGCTTACTTGTATAGCACAATTGTATGGTTAAGTAAACTTGAGGTATATGATTTTTATATATTTTTATGCTTTATGTCTTGGTGTTGCAAAGGGAGAAGTGAACTAATTAAGTAACTAATTTAATTTAACTAATTGACTAGGCTCTAACTAGTCCTAACACCAGCATCCATCCCCACTTGCCGTACACATCTTGAACTAGTGCAACACTACTAGGATTACCAAACGCTATTCATTACTGGGTTACCAAGTGTTCCATGCATGCTCGATGTGGTTGTACTGAGTGTGCTTACTTGGGAGAGTTAACAAGGTGAGAGAGAGAACATTAATTAACTAAGGAAAGCATTAAATAACTGTAAATAACATTAAATAAGCTATTCTGAATGCTGCAAGGTTTATCACAAAGTTCATCTTTCTTTTCAGCCATAGGGTGTGCTCAGGTATACAATTCTTGAATAAAGATCTGTTCACTTTATGACTCTTACTGCGGGCACTCAAAAATAATTCTAACTCTAAGGAAGGAAAGCTGCAAGAGTTTGGATAAGGGACTAGGACTAACTATGCAAACCAGGTGCGCCCGCCTCTTATTTATAGGCAATGAGGCAGGTCCCAACATCGGATGCTTGATATCACTTGTTGAGCTCCGATATCGCAGACTCGATATTGCGGCCCTGATATCGTGGTTCATCACTAGTTGTACTCCACATATAATATTGTAGACAATAATTAGAACTCCATTACCTACATTCTATGAAAAATACTAGAACTACAAGTTTACCATCTAGTATACTTCGCACATGAGTTTAAGCAAGAATGAGAATTGAAGCAAGCTCGTGAATGTAAGAGCCCAAGAGATTCTAATAGGTGCAAGAAATGATAATAGCCTAGACAATGAAGGAGAAGGGTATACTTTGGTGTGGAAGCAAAAGTAGTTCGAAGCTAAGTGTAGTTGGAAGCCACCATATTAAGAGTGTTACATCTTCTTGTAGATCAAAAGGATCCATAGTTTCATAGAAGTAGGATGAATTTCTCCAATGGATTTAAAGTTATTTTTAAAAATAGATTATTCTTGTAAAGTTCATGGTTATGTAGAATGAATTATTATTTTTTTCACAAGATAGGTTGTTTTTGCGGAATAGGTTTCTCCTATGGGTTTGTTGTTAATTTTTAGAATAGATGGTTCTTGTAGAACTGTACAAACTATAGAAGGATTAGGCTAATGGGCCATACTATGAAACTATAGAAGAGAGTCATAAAGTAGCATCTTAGACTTGAATTAAAGTATTAAAAAATTAATTTGGATTTATGCCAATGAAATCTATAATAGAGACTTTTTTGATATGATCACTAATAGAGAAATTCGAAAAACATAGAGAAAATATACATATGATCTTCATTGAATTGGAAAGAGCATATGAAAAAGTGCCTATAGATATTATGTTGTGGCCCTTGCAGAGGAAAAACATCTTTAATAAATACATTAAAGTGATTCATGACATGTATGTGAATCACATCTAATTTTCTAGTCATAGTGCATAAAGCATCTACACTTAGTCCATAGTTATTCGTGATTGTTATGGATAAATTAACAAAGAAATTATAGGATGAAATCCCATGGTGTATTTAAGTTACAAATGATAATGTGTTGATAGGTACAATTCAAGAAAGTGATGCTTCTAAAATGGAAAATTATAGACATGCTCTAGAAAAAAAGGCTTAAAAATCAATAGAAGTTATATATATATATATGAAATGTAATTTCAATAAAAGCATAAATAGTGGTGAAATAAAACTAACAATTCATGGTTAAAAAGTTGCTCATTGAAAACAATATTACTACTTGGGACCAATGCTCCACTACGATGATGAAATTGATAAAGATGTAAGACATAGTATTCAGGTAGAATGGTTAAAATCGAGACAAGCTAGTGGTGTTTTATGTGATAAAAGAATCCCAATAAAACTAGAAGAAAAATTTTATAGTACAAAATTCAGGCATGTTATCTTATATGATGCTAAATGTTGGGCAATACAAAAGAGACATGAACAAAAAATCAGTGTAGTATAAATGATTGCTTGGATGGATGTTGGATGTTACTAAATATATAAATTTCATAATATAATGATGTGGAGCCTACCTCAATAGACTCCAAAAGGATCCATTCCACAAGCCTTCTAAGCAAAATTTAACCTAGAAGCAAGAATAAGATAATGACTTGGAGAAAATTCTGCTTTTTATAGGAAAACTCTCAATATGCAAATAATTACATAAAAGATGAGGAGTTAAGCTCAACCCAAACCTCTCCCAAGGATCTTAGAGGTGACACATGTCCCCTCTCAATCCTCAATTGGTTATAATGGAGCTAAAGCTTAAGACAAGAAACTTATAAGAGATTCTCCTAACCTCTCTCAAGTGCTCTCCCTTGCCTCTCACTCAAACATTTCTTGCACAAGCTCTTAAGAGACCTCTCAAATCTCTCACTCTTTCTCAAGCCTTGGACTTTTATTTAGAGCTTCTTGGTGTGACCTTTCTTCTTCCCTATAATTTTTCATTCAATTTGATATTTGTTAAAATCCATGTGAGATGTCTATGAGAAATAGTAGATGTCTATCCCAAATGCAAAGGATATTAAAGTAGATGTCTTGGTTGAGATGTTTAAAATGTAGTTGAGACAACTCACTTGCAGTTGGGATGTCTCCTCTATATGCCAAAATGCAAGGATGCTTGTGTCGAGGCTTGGAATCTTAGAAGACCTCCAAGCAAGTATCCATAGCTCCTAGAACATCCCAAACTCATCAAAATAGCCCAGAACAACCCCAAACATGGAAAAAAACCTTGGAATCATCATCAAAAGGTCAACATAAGAAGACATACACAAACAACATACACACATACTTGAGATACATTAAGGATTACACAAGGGCTGGGTGATGTCCTCATCATCTCTCCCACCCTTAAAATGTCATGCTTAATGACCTTTCACAAGCTGGAAGGCACCATGCCCCTCATGACTCAAGGCCATCACTCCTATCATAACAATCAAAACTCAATGCATCAAAAACATCATAAGAATGAGGTTTAGTTGATGTTTTTGTTTTGAGCTTCCCTTGCTCATGGAGGCTTGTTCTCATGCCCTACCATGCTTTCTTTATTTGAGCATCTCCTTGGAATGCTTTTCTTGCATCCCCATGATGACTCAAACCTACACAAGAATGGCACAAAAATCTGGAAAAGTAATTGTTAGCATCAATCCATGGTGTAGTCCTCCTTGCCCTATGCCAAAATACTAATGGTGTTTCTCCACTTATTGCCAACTGATCTTCCTTATTCTTCCAACATCTTCTTACTAATACAAATTTTAGTATAGCAGTTACATAAGTATCCAAAAGCATCAAACGATATACTACTATCATCAACACCCAAGATTGAACAGTAGCGTAAACAAACCTTTTCTCATTTGTATGAGACTCCACAAATTTAGTAATAGCATCCATATTAAATGCATTCTCTTCAACATCAAAGAAAATTTCATCATCACAAATAACATTCATCCTAACATTTTTCTTACAAGTAAGAAGCATCAGTGAAGAATTCAAGTTACCAACCTCACTATCAACAATAGTGGACAATAATTGAATCTTATGATTACCTTGCCTTACACTCCAACTATTATTTTATCCATCAAAATAGCCTTATTATCCTAATTCCATGGTCTACCAAATATAAGATCTAAATAATCAATAGGAAATACATCACAAAGTATTTGATCATGAAAATATTGAATGGAATAATCAATAAGACATTGTTCATTAACTTTCTTATAATGATTCTTCATTAACCAATGCACCTTATATGGATTAGGGTGAGGAATTGTAACTAAATGCAATGACTTTAGAACCTTGGTAGAAATCACATTTTCTTGTGCTCTGCCATCAATGAGCACACTCAAGGAATGACCTTTCACATTACAATGAGTTCTAAACAAACTCTTCCTCATAACATCTTCATTGGCACTAACATGTTCAAGAAAAGTACAACTATTCAAATCACTTTGATTAGAAATATATGACGGATCATGTTCACATACCTTCTTTGAAGATTCAGGCTCATTCTCTAGCATAGTTTGAATTTCCTTACCCTTAGAGGCATTCTTCTTCAACTTTGTGCATTCCCATTGTCTATGACCTGATTCATCATAATTATAACATATATATTTACCTCTTGAAAATTGTTCCCTTCTTCTTCCCCTCCTAGGAGAAGTAGATTCCCTTTCCTTCTTCTTTGGTTCATCTTCATCATCCTCCTTGGATAATTTCCTTGACTTGTGAGTTGTGTCTTTTTCATTTCTTTTCTTGTAATCTTCATCCTTCTTCAAGCCTGATGAGCAATGAGTAGTCCCTATGCCCAACCATATGAATCACTAGCATTCACTAAGTGATCCAGTCAAATTCTATAGACTTTAGCTCTCTAAGTACACTTGATCTAGGTAGTGAATTTCAAGGACACGATTGTTGTCTTCCCAATTCCACTTGTGAGGTTTAAGGATATAATTAAGTGTAATTGAAGCACATGATTTGTATAACTTTTATATTTTTCATTTAATTTTCCTAAGTATAGAAAATAAAGTAATTAAATGCTAATTAATCTAGTAACTAATTAATGCCTTAACTAATCCTAACATAAGCATCCATTCCCATCCACTGTATACATCCTAAACACATTGTAATGCTACTGGATTACCAGGCATAAGCACTATTAGCATTACCAAGCATTAACGTATGCTCAAGATGGTTGTACTTATGTGCATTAATTACTTGCTATTAATTAGTAAATTAAATGCATGGGCATACATTGCATGAATAATAAATGCATTAATGAAATATTAAGCTAAGTCCAAGTGCTGCGAGGTTTATCAAGAAAGCTCATGTTTATTACCATTCACACTAGGGTGTGTAGGTACAACAGTGCTTGAATAAAGATCCATACACTTCTCAAATCCTATTGTAGGCACTTAGAAAATATTCTAACTCTCAAATAAAGAAACTACAAGAGTTTGGCTAAGCTATGAATGAATGAATGCCATAAATTCGGCGAGTGCTCGCATTTATATAGGTAAGACTAGACATTGTGTCAATGCATATGTGTTGACGCAGCAAACCATGCGTCAATGAGTACACATTGACGAGATCACATTGATGCAATCCAATCAACCGTAACTCATCATACCTCCACAACTAAATGAAAATGTGTCCTTCAATGAACAAAAAGAAGAACAAGTTCTTTATAAAATTTTGGGAAGCTATGGGATTATTGATTGACTGATTGACACAGACACAGACTCAACTAATGCTAAGTATGCAAGTGGATGGATTTATAATGTTTATAAAAATTAGTGTTCATGACAAAAAAATTGAACACCATTACAAAAGATTATAGATTTTTTACGAATATCATAGACCTCCTCCACCAAGAGATTATGATTTTCTAGTGCCAACCTCCTCATGTTCATGGCTATCTTGGTAAGTTGCTCCTGCTATTGTCTCATGTATTCAACCATTTCTTCTTTTTAGAGCTCAACATTGCATAGGAGATAGTTGTCCTTAGTTAGAACTACATTCTCCTTGTGAATCTCTGATAAGTACTTCTCAATGTTACAAGTCAATGTTGCTACTATGGAGTCATTAAAGACTATGGTCTCCTTAGCATTCTAGGCTGCTTGAAGTGTTTCTTGAAGCTACAGAAAAGCTTCATCTCTAGTTACAGCCTGGCTAAGAACTATGGGATTAGTGAGGTGGGCTTGTAATTCCACACCTTCATTAGCTAAGCGTTAATTTTTAGTTGTGGCTGCCCCAAGTTAGACATTGGTGATGAGGTACTTTTTCTTAGCCTTCAACAACATTGACTGAGTTGCATTGATGTCATCTAGAAGGTCAAAGACCTCCAAAATCGTTTGCCTCATCCCCACCAGTCATTCCAGAAATTCTTTTTATTGGGCTATGCTAAATATCCCACTTGCTACTCTTGTAGATGTTTGCACATCTCTGAGTGCAAAAATATATAGCATAGATGTTGCAAGAACATCGAGTGCTTCTTGCACTCTATCAGCTACCACCTCGGCCATTTTTTTTTGTCGTTGGTGTTGCATCACCAAGACAGTGACCCCATCTCCTTCCTCTAGGTGTACCAAAAAGGTAGCAGAATTTTAAGAGATCTCTGCAAATTTCTATTGTCCTAAAATGGACATCGTTACCTCTTGGGCATTAGGATTTGAGCATGTGGATGCCTACATTCATTGGGCAAGAAACGTTGGCACTATTTCTTCCAACTAATTGATGGTACGAGTGACCTTGTTTAGATGACTTAGGGTTGGTCAGTAGATGGATGGATCCCTACTCGGCCTTGCCTACTACTACTAGAGAAGGTTCTGCATACGCTTCATGGTAGCACGAGCCTCCAACATTGTTTCATGAGTGGGTGGTGGTGGTGGTTGCTCCTCCTCTTGAGTCTTGGTAGGTACCTTATCTTTCATCATTTTTCCCAAGAGGCAATAGGATCATGTCAGAGTGTGTCATTGGAATAGCGGGCTATTCCTTCCCTTTTACATAATTTTCGAATCAAGCATAGGAAGGGGAGTGCCTTTCTCCCACACTCATTTTCTTTGAAGTGCTTTTCTATCTAAAGATAGATTAGCTATGGGAAATTGACAAGAAATTTCTCGCTCAAAGCGATGCATGCATGGGTAGAGAAGCTTGTCAGCTTACATGGCCTCACCATTAAATTGAGGTGGTAAGCTATGATCTTGAAGTATGCTCACTTTGCCATTGTGAGTGCACCGTATTCTTTGTGGTCAATTGTAAAGAACTGCTGCATCCACTCCTTCTTTACCTTTGGGTCTTCTTGTGTCGAGATTTCTAACAAGGTTGCCCTAGTTTTTGGCAACCAGAGGGCCTAAGAGATGGCCTCCACTGAGTAGGACATACTAATGTCCTTGATTTTATAGTGGCATTGGCCATTCTCCACTGAAGGTGACATGGGAGAACTATGCAACTAAGTTCTAACTTCTTATGGGATGAAGTTTAAGAAGGTACCAAAGTTCAGCTTTTGGAGAATCGAATGTTGAATCTCCTTAGCCTTCATTTGCTTAAGATAGGCATCCGTCAAGGTGACCTCAAGATTTGGCCTTAGTCCTAGTGCCTCATCCCAGTGGGATTGCTCTGTTTAATCTTCAAGAATCTAATGAACAAATTCAACTTAGGGCTCCTCCCAAAGAGGTCTTGTTGCTTATGTTCTGGTTGCTTACTCTTAGGGCTATTCCAGCTGTTGGCCCCTTCTAGTTTTGGGCTACTTATCCCTCGATTGGGATGGTCCTGTTTCTTGTTCATGTTTCTCCCTTGGTCTAGGTTCCATCTATAATCACAACATGACCAAAGATTAGCATTTGGTGTGTAACTGAAACATTTTTGATACCTTGCCTCTTTGGATTAGTTACACTTAACTAAGTAGCAATCATGACAAATTTGATTATTTTATTATTATTTCATTTAGATGGCTATTAGATCTTGTTGAAAAGGTTTAACTCTCATGAATTAGATATTTTAATACTATTTTATTAGTTAAACCTTGTGGGAGTTAGAAAAAATTTGAAATTATTTTTCAAAAACCTAAGGTTTGTGAACCCCATAATGTAGAGCTCATCTTTGGTAGCTGTAAGATTGAAGAATAGGATTAATCGGACAAGTAGTTTGAAAGTTACGGGCTCTAGAAAGTTCTAAGGTTTGAAAATTGCAAAAACACCTTTTTTGTTTGAGAGTAAATGACAAAAAAGTTTCAAAGTGTTGCACTATATATAGATTTTTTTGGGTTGCATCGATGGAGTTCCATTAATGCAGCTAACAAACAAAATTTTTCATCATTGAAAATAAAGAAAAAAAACAAAGAGTTTTTGTGTAAAATTGAAGTTCATAGGGAGCTAGAAATGCCTAGAACATGATGAAATGTGTGAAGAGGGTTGGATAATTCATAAAAAAAAGAGATTTAATGAGGAGAAATTGAATGAAGGAGTGCACAACTAGATGTAATTGGAACACAAAAGATTTGATTGAAAAAATGTCTAAGGGATAAGGAACTTAACCAACCCAACCAAGGAGTATGTAGGTGGGTCCTCCCTATAGCAGGCTTATGTCCTTAATGCCCTTGCATGCCCTAAAACCAAGGAGTTTGTGGACCGCATGGATGATTAATGGTTATGATTAGTTAAGGACCAAATCACCAAAGAAACCATCAAAGAATTTTTCCCGTATCAAACCAAGACATTCAAAAAACATGAGAAAAGGTAGTGAGGTGAGTTATGGAAAGCATAGGTGGATGAAGTAGAGTGTGGAATGAAGTCTTGTATCATGGTCACATGAAGTCCCTTGTGGATTTGTGGTTAATATGACCTAATAACGTCCATCCTTAGTCCAAATTAAAACCAACCACTTTCAGTGACTTTGCATTAATACTCTTAGATTTGTCCATGCTCCTAAGGCACAACAATATCCCATAGATCAATTGCCATTCCTAAAAGAGAAGAAAAGAAAAGCATGAAGTGAGATAGGCATGAGTTAAAGGGGATCTTCAGGCATGGGTAACATGTCTTTCAAGTCCCATAACTAGTGCTTGTAGTCCATTAATTTGTCTAGGGGGTGTGCTTTGAATTCCCATTATTGTTTTTTTTTTTTTGGATTTTGGATTTTTAGATGGAAACCACACCATGCAAATACTTAGCTTCCTGTTATTGGTCAACAATGGAATGGTGAGAAATTCATGGAAACACTCATGCACCCAAGAGGGTAGGCAAGTACAAAGAGTATCAAATCCCCTTGAAGTCACATCCTTTTCTATCCATTTAATCCTTTCCAAGTTTGGAAACTACCAAAGTCACAAATTCATTAAAAGTCTCATTTAAGAATTGACCTCATACTTCCAAAACAAGGGAACACCATAGAGTTTTATGGATGTGTGGATAATGTGGATTCACTGCCTGTAATCATGAGAAGAAACCATGTCTTAGTTATCAACATGAAAATTCAAAGGTAGAATCCAGAAATTAGCAATCAAATAACATTATAGTACAAACAATTATCAATTGATAGCTACAGTTGCACAAAGTCCCGACAGCAATAAAGAAAACCATAAGAAAAATTACAAACCAAATAAAGTAAAATATAGAAGAAATTGCAAAATATTTAAGAAAGAGAAAATGTACTAAACACGATATAAAACAAAAATTGTGAAAAATAGAAAAAATGAAAAAAAATGAGTAGCCTCTTTATTTCATTCAGCATAGATGGCCATCTCCCCCACAATTGAGTTGGAAGAAGGAGATCCAAAAAATTCAGCATGCATGTCCATCCATTGAGATGTTGCGATCACTAGCTCTTTTGGGTTCATGCAAAGGTTTTAGTTGTTGTATGTTGACTAGAAGCTTTTTGTTTGGGTTTTCAAGTTTCTAAATTAATATGTCTCTAGAAGGGAAAGGTTTCATAGATGATGTAAGGTCACTCCCACAATCTTTCAAACTTAGTTCTTTGTGGCACATGTGTGTGATTCCAGTATAGGACCCTGTCTCTCATTTGAAATTTTACTTTCCTGATTCTAATGTCATGGCATTGTTTATTAAATGCCTTATCCACTTCTTTAGATTATAGGGCCACTAGTTGCTTCTCATCTAGCATGTTGAGATTCATTAACCTTTCTTTTTATGCTAGGCTTAAGTTAATGCAAAGTCACAGGTGTTTGACAGTGTATGGAGTTTTTCTTGGATGGGAACTATTGGTAGTTTGCCATACACAAGCTCATAGGGAGAGTAGCCAATAGGAAGTTTCCAAGTGGAGCGGTAGGCCCAAAGGGCATCATTGAGTTTGGTGCTTCAATCTCTCCTATATTTACTAATGGTTCTTGTTAGTATTTTTGTGATCTCCCCATTCGCAACTTCTTCTTAACTATTAGCTTGGGGGTGGTAGGTTATTGCTAGTTTATGTTCAACCTCAATGCACTACATGAGTTTTTAAAAGGTAGTACCCATAAAATGAGTTTCTATTTACAAGATGTTGTTGTACAAACCGAGCAGTCATAGAAGATGTGCAATTTGTGATAGGCATCGCTTCTACCCATTTTGTGTAGTAGTCAATAATTACTATGATGTACACCTTTTCATTAGACATGGGAGTGATAGGACCCATGAAATCAATGCCCTAAATATTGAAGGGCTTCAATGGTTAGATCCATTGCAAAGGCCCCTCCATATAAGTGGTCATCCCATAATCACGTTGGCAGCATTCATAGGAGTGGACAAAGTGGTAAGCATTTCTGAAAAGTATTGGCCAATAAGACCATGCCATGAGGATCTTAATGGTCATGCATCTCCCAGCATAATTGTCCCCATAAGAACCATCATGAGCATCTTGGAGAATGTGTAGTTAGTCATCATCAAGTACGCACCATCGAACTAGGCCATCAACACACACCTTGTAAAGGTTTCCGTTGATTTCTATGAAGTGTTTTTCTTGGTCAAGAAATTATTGTTTCTTCCTATTGTCCCATTCTTTAGGCATCTTCTAAGTTAGAATGTAGGTGAGAATGACATCATACTAGTTAGTTTCAATGGGTACTTGTTTAATTATAGCCCAAGCAAAGAGGAGTTTATCAAGGAATTGATTTAAAAGTGGGATTTCCTTCTATTTGTTGTCCCATCTTAATCGAGACAAGTAGTCAACAACCATGTTCTCAACACCCTTATGATCTACCATTGTCAAAACGAATTCTTGCACGATCACCAACCATCGTATGACATGAGGGCTGACCATTGGTTTATTCATCAAAAATCGAATTGCACTATGGTCAGTGTGCACAAACACCTTGTACCCAAGCACATAGTGCCTAAATTTTTCTAAGGCATACACCACTACCATCAATTCCTTCTTTGTGGTGATGTGGTTTAGTTGTGCACCCACAATGGAAGTAGTAAGGATGTTTATGATCATCCAACTGCATGAGCATAGCTTCCAAGGCATAATTAGATGCATCCATCATGATGTAGAAGGGTTTGGACAAGTAAGGTGCTCGTATAATTAAAGTTTCCACAAGATTTTGCTTGAGTTGCTAGAATGCATGCTTACATTCCTTGGTCCAGATAAATGGAGCATCCTTCTTTGTCAACTCCACCAATGGTTTGATGATCTCAGATGAATTCTCAATGAAGCGTTGGTAGTAGCTAGTGTGGCCAAGGAATGACCTCACATCTTTAATTGTTTTTGGGTCTAACTCACACTTCTTCAGAGTCCACCTCAATCCCTTGTTGTAAAATTCTATGCCTCAACACAATGCCTTCTTGGACCATCAAGTGGCTTTTCTACTAGTTAAGCCTAAGGTTTTTCTCCACACACCTTTTTAGCACTTGCTCAAGATGGTCCAAGGTTTTCTCGAAGGTAGCCCATTAGGTGGACAAGTCATCCATGAAGACTTCCACCCCACTACCAATCTACTATTGGAAAATGCTTAGGACCAGGCATTGGAATGTGACAGGGGCATTGCATAGGCTAAACGACATCTTTCTATAAGTGAAAGTCCCCCAAGGACTTGTGAATGTAGTTTTGGCATGGTCCTCTAGTGCTATCTAGATTTGGTTATAGCCACTATAACCGTCCAGAAAGCTATATTAACAATGCCGAGAAATGATGTCCAACACCTAGTTCACAAATGGCAATGGAAAATGATCCTTGAATGTTGCCATATTCAATAGCCTGAAATCAATGTAGACCTTGCATTTCCCACCATTCTTTGGCACTATGACGAGTGGGGTAACCCACTCACTATCTACAATGGGGTAGATGAACCTCACCTTGATAAGTTATTTGATCTTCTCTTTGATGATCTACTTCAATTTGGGGTTCAACCACTACTACAACTGCCTCTTTGGTTTCATGGAGAAATTTGTGTAAATTCAATGCTAGCATATACTTGAATCAATTCTGGTTAGCTCATGATATGACCAAGTAAATATTATTAACCATTTGTTGACCACCTTTAATAGTTTCTTTTTTTTGCACAGGAGCAAGGTTGGCATTGATAATGACTAGCTTGCCATTTTTTAGAAAAGCATATTTATTTTGGTTGGTATATTTTTTAACTCAAGGGGCTCGTATTTAAATCTCTTAGGGATTTCCAACTCTCCCCAATTGGTTTCATCAAGTTCATTGAAGATTTGGCAATGGATTTGCTCCATTTCGTCCATGTCTTCAATGTAGGTACTTGTCAAGCTCTCACTTTGTTCCATGCACAATGTTGAATTGCTTTTAGATTTAATTGTTAACCACTGGGTGCCCTGCTATTTTATGGTTACTATGTATAGACACCTTTGCACTTCTGTGACATCTACACACTGCCTGCATGCTATGATTGAAACACCACTAATTTCGGCCTAGCACTTGAAACAAGAACAACACAAAGCCTCTTAAGCTTTTGGGAGACAAAATTTGACTAAGGCATGTAACTCATGCTGAGGTTATGCTGGCAGCGTGAGTACAGCATAAGCAACTTCAGAAGTTCCAAAATCAAGTCAAAGATGATCCAATCTGAAGGTGCAAGCCATCCCCAAGGGCCACTATGGTCTATCCCAAGTTTTAGCATTCCGAAGCTCAAATTTTGGGGCAGATTGTACAAATTTTCTTACTCACATTGATGGTCATGCTGAGGTCACGCTGGCAGTGTGAGTACAATGTGAGCAACTCTAAGAAGTCTTAAAACTGAGTCAAAATGATTTGATTCCAAGGTGCAAGTCATCCACAGGGTTCATTGCTGACAAGTTCAAGTCCCAGCCTCTAGAATTCCAGATTTCAAGTCCAAAATTGCAAGTTTTTGTAGCTTACGCTGTGGTCACACTACACTCACACTAGCAGCGTGAGTCCAGCATAAGCTACTAAAAGTGGCTTACAAAAAGTCACTCCCAAGCTCAATTTTTGACTTGCAGATCACTCAAGGTCAACCACAGTCAGGCAATTGTTGTACTCAAGAAACAACCTTCAAAAATCCAAATTTGGTTTGAAATATGTCATTTTTAGCACTCACGCTGAGGTCATGCTGAGGTCACATTGACAGCGTGAGTACTGATCATGCCTGGTCGAAAGCATGCCAAACACACACTGATGACATGCCAAGACCAAATCAACTCACGTTGGGAGTCCTGGTGAAACAAGGATGCCTCAAACAACCACAAAATCACTCAACTTGACATCTTGCAGTAGTCGATTCAGAGATCAAGAAGTTTCAAGCAAGACGGAGTCAATCTCTCTTATTGTACATTTTCATTTTCATTGTAAATTTTCATCATTTGTGACCTTGCCAAGTGCTTACGCTTGAAATTGTATGTGCTTCCATGAGCATAAGCTAGCTTGCATAAGCCAACACATGTTGTAAGATATAATGCATCCAGTCAAGAACGTAGCCTGCCCACATGCGTCCAACTCACACACAGCTATCCATCAGACATGTGTCACTTGATATGTTTCCTCTCATTTCTCAACCGTTGATTCCATCCATGAGCTCCGCACCCAAGCCCAACCGAACCTTATAAATACCCTGTCAATCCACACAAATGGGGTTGGCAATTTTGAAGGTAGATGGCTTAGGAAACACTGACTAGCAACTTTTGGACGCTCGAGTGCACCTGACTCCTAGCATCCAAGCATCTACAAGCACATCACATCACCCTGGGGCTTAGCGCCTAACTTGCCATCCATAGGCGCAGCTATGCTTTGACCAGTGCACATTCATTCTAAGCAATACAATACAGTTCATTTTTGCCTTCCATTATATTGTTTACTCTGTTTTACATTCAATTTACGTCTTGTTTGCAATACTGTTCTGTATATGATCTGTTTGCGTTTTATGCATCACTGTTACATTTCAAACATTAGTTACAATAACCCTAGTGCAAGCCATAGCTTACGTTCGGGGAAGTCCTTGGTTGATTTGTGTGTAGACCATCCAAGGCACTCTGCCTTCATTTTCTTTTCTAGCTTGCCATCATGCGAAGGCAAGGTCAACTGTGTCTGTTCGACGATCTTTTGGTGTTTATTTTTCCCTTTCAACCTTACATCGACGATTTCGGTTAGTACAGTAAATTGGCGCTAGGAGGAGGACCTACTCATGCCCAGCTTGTCAAGCTACCTTACACACGCTCGGCTTGACTTACCCATGCTAAGCCTAGTTACTCACGCTGTCAGCTTGCTCATGTTGTTAGTTACTCATGTTATCAGTTACTCACACTGTTAGCTTACTCATGCTGTTAGCTTGCTCACGCCAGCTTGACCACCTAGCTTACTCATGCCTGGCTTGTCAAGCTAGCTTACTCACGCTCGGTTTGTCAAGCCAGCTTACTCACGCTCTAGCTTGCTCACACTTTGATTTACTCACGCTCTGATAACTCATGCATCACTTGCTATAGTAACCTTACGCTGCTACAGTGTTTTGGGGTTACTATAATTCTTATGCTAAGTTTTAACTCATGCTCATGCTATGTGCACATGCTATCATACTCACGCTCTGCTTGCTACAGTAACCTTACGCTGCTACAGTGTTTTGTGGTTACTACAGTGCTCACACTCATGCTATGTACACATGCTGCCATACTCATGCTCCGCTTGCTACAGTAACCTTACGCTACTATAGTGTTTTGCGGTTGCTACAGTACTCATGCTGCTACAGTGCCGCTACAGTACTGCTACAGTAACGCTACAGTGTTTTTCCAAAAAAAACACACAAAACACATCCGTTTCAAAGCCAAATTCACTACAATTCGCACCTAACTTCAAGATGGTCTAAGTACTAACTTCCACCAACATAGATCACCTTGTCTAATACATACAATACACACAACATAATGATTCCGAGATGACTTCCTCTTACCCAAGATCATCATCCAAGTACGAGTACGAGTTCATGGCCCTACCCAAACCCGACAGCCCTTGGGGCCTTGCCTCCTTACAACAATCACAACACTTGGAGCACACACCCAAGGCATTCACTTCACAATCTACACACACTGGGGCCTAGCCCCAAACAATCCAAACACCTTGTACATATGACAGGGCCCAGCCCCAAGCAACACAAGTACCTTATGCCTACGCTAGGGCCATACCCCAGCCTCCCCAACCTCAACCCAACATTTACGTAAGCGTTACATGTGCCATGCCTGTTTCAACAGTGTCTCAGGCACCTGCTCATCATCCGTCTAAGATGACGTTAAACTATCCATGGCCCGGTATAGCTTTAAAATGCCAACACACGTCCGGTATGATGTTAAACTACCAACAACCATTTGCCATGACATTAAACTTGCAAAGCCCACAACTGGTGATCCAACCCTTCACTGCACAACCTACGTGAGTCCAGTCAACACAACCAGCTGGTGAATCTATGAGTTTGAAAAAAGTGTCCCAACTCATCCATATTTTGACAGAGGAAATCAACCAGCTTAAGGCTGCCTCCTCAGAAACACCCAAGGTGGTGGACTTTTACTGTGATGATTCGATCTGTCCTAAGGTCCCACCCCTTACACTACTTGTGGGCTATTCATTGTCACATCTAACAAAATACAACGGTCATAGTGACCCCACTGCACATATCATCACATTCCGCACAAAATCCATCATGTTGCACTCCTAGCCACATGCCATTCTACACCTCTTTCCCTTGTCGCTCACTGGCAAAGCTCTAGATTGGTACCGTGTCCTACCCTGAGCTTCCATTGCATCCCTCGAGGACCTCATACACCAGTTTTTGACATGCTTCAGATACAATATCAAACCTGAAGTGATAATTGACAAGCTCCTCCACATCAGACAAGGATCCCTAGAGCCCATACTACCCTTCCTGCAGCGATGGAGTGCCACAGCCAATGAAATGCATGAGCTGATCGTAGAGACACATTTCTTGGCAATCTTCAAGGGTGCAGTCAATGACTTCATCAAGTCCAAACTACTCTACCAGGCCCTAAAGTCTCTTGCCCAGGCCTTTGACCAAGTAAGGGGCATCAAAGAGGTAGCAAGAGCAAGCAATGACCCAGCTTATGTGGCCTACAAAAACCAACATGCTCGCAAGCAAAACACAATAGTAGCAATGGTGGCCGTAAGCACAAAAGCAACCAACTGGGGTCCAACAGCTAAGCAACCCAAAGCCCTAGTTGACAAAACTGCCAACTTTGGTGCCAACTCACCTACATCAGTAGGGGCCACTCCAAGGCCCAACTTTTAGCGCAAGGACCGCTCAAAGTATACACCACTACCGATGCAACCCTCTGAACTATTGGAGCAACTCTTAAAAGCCAAGAAAATCCAACATAAACACATATCGGTGATTACCCTCCAAAAAATGATAGGTACTGTGAACTACTAAGCAACCCCACATTAGTAGTACCAAATGAGCCCCCAGTCCCACAACATTTTAAATTGGACCAATACTGTCATTACCATCAATTGGCTGGTCACAGTACAGACAACTGTTGTGCTTTGCAAGATGACCTGCAAAGAATGATAGAACAAGGGCAATTGGTGATCGACATGGCGAGTCAATCCAACACAAACGATGCCTCCTATGTCATAAACTCAATTAGCATAGGTGGCAAGCTCAAACCTATGCAACAACCTTTTGTGATCCGTGTGCCTTCTAACAAGGCAAAGGTCCCCATAGCCTCCACAAGCAAGAGGCCTCCCTTTGTTTTCAAAGTGTTGCCTCAAGCACCCACAACACCCTTTGTGGTCAAGGTTCCACAGCAATCATCCGCTAAGACATTAAACTAGCATGACATAGCAACAACAACCGCTAAGCAACCTTTTTTCATCAAGGTGCCACAACAAGTTGGCCACATAACAAATCCTCCTAAACCACCATTTGTCATAAGGGTGCCACAACGTGATGGCCCCTCACCTACCCAAAGCCCAACAATGGGCAACATCTCAATCCCTCCTCCTTCAAGGGTTAACCCCACTAGTAACCCGGGTAGGCCCACCAAATGGCAATGCAAGAGGACAAACAAGCACCTCGCAACCCCTAAGGCTGAAGCAAAGGCTAGAACTAGCAAGCAACAACCAAGCACTGGGACCCCTGCCCCCAAGCAGGCCAAGAAAACCAAGCCCAAGTCCCCTTTCCAAGAGATCTTTCTTTCAAGCCACATGGAGGAAATCAAGGTCAACACAACGACTAGTGACAAGGACTTTGTAGCTGCACTAACCTAGGTGAAGCAAACACTCAAGCAAAAGAACACAAAATTGAGCTTGTATGACCTATTCATGACTTCATCTACTCACTGCCAAGCATTGGCCAAGATCTTGGCCTCCATTCCTGTTATGGAGGACATCCCTACAAATGAGGCATCCATCTGTGCAACAGTGCTACCTCCTACACCACCAAAATTGGGTTTAGCAACCTTGGCCTTTTGCAATGATGCAGTCAAAATCAACCCTGCATGAGGGGAGGTCACTACAGCTCCATTATCCATTAGCATTCGTGTTGGACAGTGTACCATCCGTAGAGTGCACATAGATGATGGTGCAACAACAAATGTAGTCTTGTACTCTGTCATCGACAAGCTAGACTTGGCAAATGAAATCAGGCCAACAAAAACCATGTGTCTAAAATCCTTCAACGGATCACATGTCACAGTTAGGGGTAAAATCAACCTAGCCTTTGTGGCAGGAGAGAAATTCCCCACTAGTGTAGATCTCACTGTCATAGAAGAGATGTCAGGTTTCAACATGATTCTAGGTAGGCCTTGGCTAGCCCAACTAAGGGCCATCTCCTCTCCCATCCACCAAGAAATCCACCTTCCATATGAAGGTGGTCAAGTTATCATCCATGGTGATAATGATTCCTCTTTGACTATCCATGACATAGACATGGTGCAAGTTTTGGAAAACGAGTTTCTTGGTGGTACACCTACGGTAACCAACGCAACGCCTAAGGCTAGCATACCTGAATGAGTGGTTGAAGCCAACAGCCCCCCAGAGGATCCTAAGCCTTGCATGCTCCCTAATCCATGCCTGGTTAGGAAGCAACTACATGACCAATACTTTCCCTTGGCCAAAAATGTGGGTTCCTGCCTACCTTTGCCTCTACTTGCCATGCATTTTTGACTTTTGTTTACATTGCACTAGCCTATGCATTTACATTTTGGCCGCTCACTTAGACCATGCATTTTGCTTTGTTTACACATTCGTCAACTTAGTTTACATGTTGTCTAAAAAACATAAAACATAAAACTACGAAAACACATGGCCTGAAAAGGCCTTAAACTAGCTTACGGCCCAGAACGAGCTAAAACTACCACTTTTTGCATTGCTTTTCTTTCATTCATACATTTTAACTCTATTTATAACAAGTGTTGCTTGATGTTCTTTTCTTTCTAGTTGATTTTTGCAGAATCTTGCAGACACACAGCATGACCATGCATGCAGCATCACACCCTACACAAGCAAGGTAAGCACCAGTATGCTATGACTATAAACTAGCACAAGTAGTCCTGACATCACAACCTAAAACTGATACCATAAAATGGTCCTTGGGCTATGACTTAAAACTAGCACCACATAGTGTCTTGGAGTCATGAAAATAAATCGACACCACAGAGCTTTGTCTGGCATGACATTAAATTGCCACATCTGTTTGCCATGACATAAAACTAGCATCCAGAGTCCACTAAGACTATAAACTGGTTCACCTCTTCATAGTCCATCACGACTATAAACTAGCACTACACCGTTTGCTACGACGCTAAATTGGCACCGTCCAAAGGGTTACGACGTGAAACTAACCCGCAACAGTTCACTAAGACTATAAACTGGCAACATCATCGACGACCAGGCAATACTTGAAAATATATGTTGATGCAATTGGATATACCTGTTCCACAAACCAGTTGCTGCATAATTTGTCTCATGGACCCGAATGAGGCTGATCTTGTTCGTGACCCTATCTGCTGTGAAATTGCACATGGTGGCTCCATCTCCTTGGTTGTTTTCAAGTTTAAAGTGCTTAGTTAACCAAATCATTTGTGGTTTTCTTGTCTTCTTGGAGTCGTGTTTGCAGGATGACACGCCTAAGGCGTTCGTGCACACATGCACTTCATCATGAAGACAAGGTATCACATTCTTCCTAACGCTCGCAACTGGGTTAATCAATCTGTTCATAAGTACACTCTTGATACATTCCCTATTCCGCATCATGTTCTCCTACCCTATTCAATTACACCCCCTTGATACACATTCCAAAACTCTTGGTACACTATTACACACTGTGATTCTCTAAGCAGTTGCAACGCAAAACACAGTACATGGTACATGATACAAATGCAAACACATGAGCACGAGTGTAGCACTAAAAGCAAGCTCTCCCAAAAAGAACAAAAAAAAATAGAAAAAACAAAAAAAAAAAGATAAGAAAAACAAACCAAAAGAAAGAAAAGAACAAAAAGATCAAAGAGAAAAATGCACGGAAAAGGTCTTCATGACCCCATTGACATCATAGACCAAAGACCTTTGGCTCTTCTCATACAAGCCCTATGCGGGAAGGCAATTGTCTTGGAAAAATAGTTACACTCGTGTCTCAAAAGATCATGTTGCACATCATTGTGTGGCTTTGTCTGTTTACAACGGGCTCCTATAAACACTATACAAGAGCCCCATTTCTCCAAAGAATGCACTTCCTATGTCTTGGTTCCGAGTCTGCTGAAAAAATTGGCTACCAAAAAGGACCAAAGATATGGCTTATTCATGTGAGAGCATTCCTCTCTCACAATTCCAACAGCAATAATAAATCTTGATCAACTCTTGATTTCCCTAGTTATAACCAATCCCCATGCATCTTGAATTGCATTTCCCCAATCCCACGTACTTTTGAACACAGTGCGATGACGTCCAGTCAAGGGCTGACGGATAATGCTTGGTACTTGGTTGGTCACGGTGTTTTGCACTTCTTTGTAGATGTCTCTCTGGTGGATTCCTCTAGATGTCAACAAAGAGGGGCCAATGAAACACCACTAATTTCAGCCTAACACTTGAAACAAGAACAACACAAAGCCTCTTGAGCTTTTGGAAGAAAAAATTTGACTAAGGCATGTAACTCACGCTGAGGTCACGTTGGCAGCATGAGTACAGTGTAAGCAACTTCAAAAGTTTCAAAATCAAGTCAAAGATGGTCGAATATGAAGGTGCAAGCCATCCCCAAGGGCCACTATGGTCCATCCCAAGTTTCAGCATTCCAGAGTTTGAATTTCAGGGTAGATTGTACAAATTTTCTCACTCACGTTGATGGTCACGCTGAGGTCACGCTGGCAACGTGAGTACAGCGTGAGAAACTCTAAGAAGTCTCAAAACTAAGTCGAAATGATTTGATTCCAAGGTGCAAGTCATCCACAGGGTTCATTGTTAACAAGTTCAAGTCCTAGCCTCTAGAATTCTAGATTTCAAGTCCAAAATTGCAAGCTTTTACAACTTACGCTGTGGTCACACTGCACTCACGTTGGCAATGTGAGTCTAGTGTAAGCTGCCAAAAGTGGCTCAAAAAAAGTTACTCCCAAGCTCAATTTTTGACTTGCAGATCACTCTCAAGGTCATCCATAGTCAGGAAATTACTATACTTAAGAAATAGATTTCAAAAATCAAAATTTGGTGTGAAATATGTCATTTTTAGCTCACTCACGCTGAGGTCACGCTGACAGCTTGAGTGTAGCATGAGTACTGATCACGCTCGATCAAAAGCATGTCAAACACATGTTGAGGACATGCAAAGACCAAATCAACTCATGCTGGGAGTCTTGGTGAAACAAGTATGCCTCAAACAGCCACAAAATCACTCAAATCGACATCCTGCAACAGTCGATTAAGAGATCGAGAAGTTTCAAGTGAGCCGAAGTCAATCTCTCTTGTTGTACATTATCATTTTCATTGTAAATTTTCATCATTTGTGACCTTGCCAAGCTCTTATGCTTGAAATTGTATGTGCTTCCATGAGCATAAGCTAGCTTGCATAAGCCAACACACATTGTAAGATACAGTGCATCTGGTCAAGAACGTAGCCAACCCATGCGCATCCAACTCACACACAGCTGTCCATCAGACATGTGTCACTTGATCCATTTTCCTCTCATTTCTCAGCTGTTGATTCCATCCATAAGCTCCGCAGTCGAGCCTAGCTGAACCTTATAAATACCCTGTCAATCCACACAAATGGGGTTGGCAATTTTGAAGGTAGACAACTTAGGAAACACTGACTAATAACTTTTGGACACTCGTGCACACCTGACTCCTAGCATCCAAGCATTTGCAAGCACATCACATCACCCCGAGGCTTAGCGCCTGACTTGCCATCCACAGGCGCAACTACGCTTTGACCGGTGCACATTTTTTCTAAGCAATACAATACAGTTCATTTTTTCCTTCCATTATATTGTTTACTCTATTTTACATTCAGTTTACATCTTGTTTGCAATACTATTTTGTGCACGATATGTTTGCATTTTGTGCGACACTGCTACATTTTGAACATCAATTACGATAACCCCAACGCAAGCCATAGCTTACGTTCGGGGAAGTCCTTGGTTGATTTGTGTGTAGACCATCCAAGGCACTCTACCTTTGTTTTCTTTCTAAGCTTGCCCTCACGCAAAGGTAGGGTCAGCTATACCCGTCCGACGATCTTTCGGTGTTTGTTTTTCCCTTCCAACCTTACATCGACGATTTCGGTCAGTACAATGATTGTTGTACTTTTAACTATCCATAATTTTTGCATGTAGTCGCACCTTGTGTCATTATACATGATTTATGGAACGCACTTCCTCTCAATTTTTCCAAAGTCATTTTCTTTGAAAATATCCAAGGAAACGTCTTTGATTTCTATTCGTGCATCAATTGTACTTAGCGAAGCCCTTTCCATGATGATTGGGAAGTTTCCCTTATAGTTGTCTACTTGGATCACTAGGAAGTTAGTTGGATATAACCAACCATAGACAGTATTCACAATGTCCTCCACCAATCCCAAGAGAATGGTGATGGACTGGTCTGCTAACTCAAGATGAATGTTGCTCTTCTTGAGAGGAGGTAGGTTCTAAGCTTTGTACATTTCATGAGAGATCAAATTGACACCAGAACCTAAGTTTAGAAGAGCCTTGCAAGGCTCATTCCCAATGATTTGCAAGTAAATTAAGGGACTCACAGGATTAGATCTCTTTTTGAAAAGGTGGCCAACCTTTATCCAATATGTGACTACTTTGGTCAACATTACAGTATGCACTTTAGGAGGTGTTTGTTTTGAAGAGATCTCGAAGGATGTTGTGGAAGAGAAAGAAGAAGCAGGGTCAATAGTGGTAGATGTTTGTGACAGCTTAGTAGGACTGTTGGTTCAAAAGAAGGATAATTTTTTAGGCTTATTATCTAAACCACTCAGCTGTGGAGCCGACTATAAGTTGACAACCCTTGTGGCATTTATTTACTGCGATTATGCTAGAATTTTACTGTACATGGATGGAGTGGGTGGCAACTGAGTTGAGGGTGGAGGTACAGGTGTAGAAGGATGAGGAGGATAATAGGGAAATGGGGATTCCCATCTTGGAGATTGTACTCTATAATATTTAGGAAGGTAGTAGTAGTGTTGGAAAGAGGCATGATTGGAAGAGTCACATGGAGAAACAAGCTACTGAACATAGTACTCATATGGATCTGGTTGCTGATAAGGGTACTATTTCCTTGGTGGTGGCATCCCGCATGACTGTGGATGTTGCCATTGCTTGTACTGCTTGTGAGGTTGGATTGGAGCTCCACTTAAACAATAGGCTTGTTGGTGAAACTACCTGTAGTTGCCTTAAGGATAAGGCAACCTCTTGGGTGCTTTCTTTTTTACCAATCTAGGATTCAGGGCATACACCCCAAATTCTTGTAGGTGTAACACAACTGGGCAACATCCCTTAGGATGTTTGTATTAGTAGATGTCACACCCATCATCATCATCTGTTTTAGAATCAACAACCTCTTCAACGACAGTAGCTTTTCCCTTACTCCTCTAATGGGCATGTTTATCTTCCTTCATTCTCCTTTGGTGATGACCACTACCTTGCATTTTGGATTCCTCTACAATTTGTAGAGTAGTTTTGAACTTTTCATCCAAAGAGTCCCACATTTTGTCTACCTTGGCCAATATTTCAGAAACAGATTTTTGTATTGGCAAAGTCTTGTGTTGCACCACTTCATCAAGTGGTGCCTCCACCTCATTGTCACAAAACCAGACCTTCCTTTTGCGAATGGAAGGGTTGTAGTTATACCTCATTTCACTTTCCCTTTTCCTCGACTCACATTCTTCTTTCGCCACTTACTCGAATAGCCTTTGGATCTGATGGGCTCTTAACTCTAAAGGCCTCCCTTGGGCATAGACCCCAAGAGTTCTCCTTATTCCTATTTGTAGCCCATCTATTATATGGCACAAATACTTCCTTTGAGAAAAGCCATGGCATGAGCATATGTGCAACAAAGAGTAATATCTGTCCATGGCTGCATCCAAGGATTTTTGTGTTCCTTGCTTCCAACCTTAGAACTTTTTCCTTAGGTTGGACACTTGGGAGTACGTTTAATACTTGTCATTGAAGAGTTCAAGCATTGTACTCCATCGTCTAATTGATTTCGATTCTAAGAACTGGTACCAACTTCCAACCTCCTTAATGAGTATTCTAGGGAATAGCTTTGATTTCTACCATTCATTCTCAATGTTCTATAAGGCACATGCATCTTGAAAGGCTTGGAGATGGTTCTGTGGATTAGAATTGTATCCCCATTTGAACTTGGGAATATTGTTGATGTCCAATTGTTTGATTCGGTTGTCTTTCATGTGCCTTGTTGGAATCCTTATAGTCTCCTCAATGTTTAGCATGTTTCTGGTTGCAAGCAAAGGCTCTTCATAGTCATAGCCCTTGTGATGGCCATGATGTCTATGATGCCTCCTGTTGTCCTCTCTTTATTTATGGTGGGTCACCCTTGATTGTCCATGCCCATGGTCTCTATTGTTCTAGCAGGGTTTGCGATCATCTCTATCCTATTGGTTACCTCCATCATAGTCTCTCTCTTTGTGGCTTCAATTGAATCTAGAGGAAGAAGATGATGAGGATGAAGAAGACAAAGAGGAAGGAGCACTAGCACTAGAATAGTACCTACTACTTCCTCTTCTTTGGTCTTAGCCATGATCACCATGTTTGTGTTTATCATGGTGCTTATCATTGTTATTGCCTTAACTCCCTTCTTTGGAGCCCCCATGGTCATGGAACCCAATCTTCCCTAAACCAAGGTTGTTTTTAGTTGATTTTCAATTTTGGTTAAGGGTTCCTTCGTCAAAGAAGAGGAGAGGAGAATCAGTGTTATGAGAACCCCTAGAGAAGGGATCCTCTCCTTCCTTTTGGCCTAGAAGAAATAAGGAGTTTGTGAATTGCTTGCCTTTTGATGCCTCATAGCGTGCCTCCATTTGCCAATCTTGCCTTCATTGTGCATATGTGGGATGATAATCCCAATAATCATGATCTTGCAAAATGTACTTAGAATTAAGCCTTTAGATGCCCAATCTCATGAGATTGTGGAGTAGCATTGCAGGAATTGATTGATTGGGTGGTAACACAATGTTGTCCTCCATGTTCCTTCATTGCAGTTGTTCATCCTAGTGCAAGATGAAAGTGAAATTTGGAACATACTCATCTAAATGAGTATAGATTACTTTGCATTATTGGGGCATGGGTGGTTTTGGGCCTTCTTGCCTTTGATTGGAATTATTCTTGAATAGCGATGAAGACTCTTCCCTACGAAAAGAAGCCATGTTAGTTCTTGCGAAAAACATTGTGCTTTTGTTGTTATTATTTTTTTAATGATTTTGACTTTAAGGTTCATTACAATATTGTTGGATAATTTCACTAACTTCTAGGTAGTGCACGTAGCTAACTAAAGTCCCTAGAAATGATGCCAATGATGAGCAGTAAGCAATCCCTACGCCCAACCATATGAATCACTAGCATTCACTACGTAATCTGGTCGAATTCCATAGAATTTAGCTCTCTAAGAACACTTGATCTAGGCAATGAATTTCAAGGACATGATTGTGGTCTTCCCAATACCACTTGTGAGGTTCAAGGTTGTAACTGAGGCACATGATTTGTATAGCTTTTATATTTTTTATTTTATTTGCCTAAGTGTAGAAAATAAAGTAATTAAATGCTAATTAATCTAGTAACTAATTAATGCCTTAACTAATCCTAATAGAAGCATCTATTCCCATCCGCTGTATACATCCTGAACATGTTGTAACGCTATTGGGTTACCAAGCGTAAGCGTTATTGGGATTACCAAGTGTTAATGTATGCTCAAGATGGTCGTACTTATGTGCATTAAATACTTACTATCAATTAATTAATTAAATGCATGGACATAAATTGCATGAACCATAAATGCATTAAGCAAATATTAAGCTAATTCCAAGTGTTGCAAGGTTTATTAAGAAAGGTCGTCTTTATTGCCATTCAATTTGGGGTGTCTAGGTACATCAATGCTAGAATAAAGATCTGTACAATTCTCAACTCCTACTACAAGCACTTAGAAAATATTCTAACTCTCAAATAAACAAATTGCAAGAATTCGGCTAAGCTATGAATGAATGAATGCCATAAATGTGGTGGGTGCGCACATTTATATAGGTAAGACTAGACACTATGTCGACGCATCAAACCATGCATCGATGAGATCACTATGATGCGTACTTGTCGATGCGTTCATGTCGATGTGGTCCAATCAACAGCAACTCATCAAAGCCAAACCTTGTGATTTTCATTTCATCCTTGAGAGCAAGATCATAGGCTTCATTAAGAGTATCAGGCTCCTAGAATGTTAATTCTTGCTAATATTGCATCCTTAATCCACTAATGAAGTTAGAAGCTTGTTCATACTCCATCCAATGAACATTAGCCTTTTCCAAAGCTTTACAAAATTCAACATAAAAATATTTTACCTCTTGATCTCCTTATCCAAGCAATTGTAGCTTGTTAGTGGCTTCATGACGAAAATATGTCTTCTCAAACTTTTGCTTTAGCATGAATTCCATGGGTTGCCAACTCTCAATAGGCTTTCCATGTTCTTCAAAAGTATTTGAGTCATGCCTTGTCCCACCATGTGACTGCTAATCCTTCAAGCTTACCCTCAACAACTTGAATCATTGACTCACTAGGAAGTTGCTCAATAAGAAAATACTTATTCACAACTCTAAGCCAATAAAGAAAGAAATTCGTACCTTCAACACCTTTAAAGATGGGAATATCCACATGAGGAACTCCTAAAGCACTTCTTAAAATTTTTACAAACCTTTCATCATCATTTTTTTCATTATTTTGGAGAAAAGGAAACCTTTGCTCATACCTTTGAGTTCTAATTTCTTCTCTCCTTGGAGTCCTTTGATCATTTCTTCCTCTTGATCTTTGCATAGATGCAAAAGAATTCTCTTCTTCAATCTCCTATTTGCTTCTTCTTGAAGCTTCTTCAAAATCTTGATGTTTGCTGGTCATTACCCAAGGAAGGACTTCTTGCATTTTAGCAACAAAAGCTTTAAATGAGGCTTTGAGGTCTTGAAGTTCTTGTTCAAGCTTTTGATTAGTCTTGTTCTTAGGAGCCATACTCTTCATAAAGAAAATTCAAACAATCTTTACCAATCTTAGGTTCTTCAAACCCTAAGTGGTTGTAAATCTTAAAAATTCTCCAAAAGCTTGACGAAGATCAACAATTCAAGTGTGGAAACCTTCAAACCAAATGCATATGTGTGGATTCCTCCAAACCAAATGCTCTAATACCAATTTGATGTGGAGCCTACCTCAATAGACTCCAAAAGGACCCATTCCACAAGCCTTCTAAGCAAAATTCGACTTAGAAGTAAGAACAAGACAATGAATTGGAGAAAATTCCCCTTTTATAAGAAAACTCTCAACATGCGGAGAATTATATAAAAGACGAGGACCCAAGCTCAACCCAAACGTCTCCCAAGGATCTTAGAGGCCACACATGACCCCTCTCAATTCTCAACTACTCACATTGGAGCTAAAGCTTAAGACAAGACACTTATAAGAGATTCTCCTAACCTCTCTCAAGTATTCTCCCTTGCCTCTCACTCAAACACTTCTTGCACAAGCTCTCAAGAGATCTCTCAAATCTCTCACTCTTTCTGAAGCTTTGGACTCTTATTTATAGCATCATGGTGTGACCTTTCGTCTTCCCTCCAATCTGCCATTCAATTTGATGTCTGTTAAAATTTGTGTGAGACATCTATGAGAAACAATCGACATCTACTTCAAATACAGAGGATATCAAAGTAGATGTCTTGCAATAGACATCTTGGCTAAGACATCTAAAACGTAGTTGGGATGTCTCCTCTACAAGGCCAAAATACAAGGATGCTTGTTTCAAAGCCTGGAACCTTTGGACACCTCCAAACAAGTGCCCATAGCCCCAAAACATCCTAAACTCATCAAAATAGCTCTAAAACACCCCCAAACATGGAGAAACACCTTGGAATCATCATCAAAAGGTCAACACAATAAAACATACACAAACATGCTCAAGATACGCTGAGGATTGCACAAGGGCTAGGTGATGTCCTCATCATATAAACATTAGATGAAAACTTGGAGTGACTTCTATTTTAAATAAGTTACAAGAATGGAGTCTTAGATGTTCTAGGCCCATGCAAAGAAGATCAAATAACAAGCCTATAGAAAAAGTTGCTACATCATTGTTTTAGGAGAACCACTAAAAGGAAGACCAAAAAAGACATGGAAAAATGATTGAAGATGATTTGAAGAAATTGCGAATAAATAAAGATCTAACTTTTCATAAAGACAAATGGCAAAAAAGAACTCATGTAGCCAACCCTATTTTGTTGGAACAAGGCTAAGATGATGATGATGGTTCTTGTAGGAGGGTTACTATATTTGCAAGATAGGTTGTTCTTGTACACTTTTTGTTGTTTTTGTAAGACATTTTTCTTGTGGATTTGCTTCTAATCTTTTGTAGGCTCATTGCTAGATTTTATTGAAAGAGGAACTATTAATCATAGTATGAAATTGAATAGTACACATGTTGAGATGGAATCTATGTTAAGGAGACATATTATCATGTTTGTCCCCCATGTTAACATAGAAAGGTTGATTGTTGAAGTAACAACAATGCCAACATCACAAACCACTATACCTTTTTAATGCTTAGAAAATCTGTCAAGGTTCAATCAACCCTAGAATAGTTTGTAAATAACATGTACAAATTAAGATGAAAGATAATGAAATTAATTTCATTGCACGAATCCATTATACTAATATTTTGTTTTGTTACTATTAATAGATTTAACATTTTTCATAATTCAATATGCATATTTTAGTTCATTTTTAGCAAGCGTTTAAACTTTTTTTAAATGAGATTTGAAAATAAAGTATTTGGAATCATAAATAAAAGCCAACCTATCATCAAAATTTATATATGTTGTAATCAATCACTTACATCAGAATCTGATGTTAACATCAAGCATACACAACCTCACAACAAAACACACAAAGCATTACCTATCATTAAGATCAAAACTCCATGAAAGTAGTTAATTTCATCTTAGAATAAAAACCAACAACCAAAATAATTCTCCTAAGTACTCAAACCTTTTCTGTCCTTCCAATTTTCCGTTTTTAATGTTACCCCTTTTATTGGTAGTGTTTGCCAAATTCTATCCCGTACCATCCTTTTCTTTTAAGAATTCAGACCTATGATACTAGATGGCTTCCATTTTAGATTATTGAATAGTGCCTTTCAACCATACTGAATAAAATGAAAAGCGTCAGCCCTCTCCAAAGAAATTTCGACAAGACTTCGCTTTAAAATTACTTTTGAAGTTTCTTTTCTTTAATTCTGAAGAACGGAAACGAATATTTTAGTAATGACAGTATTACTTGATTGTGATTGAAGTTAACAAACCAGGAACATCATCAACGGTTCATTACATACATAGCCATCCAACGCTCGCCATACAAAAGCATGAAACATCATTTTACCCATTTCCCTGCTGGTGATCAAATCGTTTTACTCCAATCTTTAGTCAACATACATTTTATGTACTGGTATGTTTTTACCAAATTATATACAAAATATTATAGCCATTTTGTTAAGTTCTTTAGCCCCCACGCTGCGATGAGAACACTGGACACCGTCCAAGAGGTATCAACAATTGTTTCATGATTTCATACTGCTCAAAAGTAATATCTGAACCTTCAAGGACCTGCAATTAAGAAGTTGAATAATTAGCGCATATTGTTAACGCGTTATCGGAATGCAAGGACAAAGGCAACAATAAAACTGTAAAGAACGCTGGGGAAATTTCACATAAACCTAACCTATTTCCTAGACGGAAGCTTCAAGGTTCAATTTACCACTTGATCCGAATGGAAATTCACAAAAAGGTGTCAGCAGCAAAACAAGTATGCAATAAACTAAAAATATAAGATGTGACTCACAGGTCAGTACTGAGTTTCCAAAAACTTAAATCAATTGGAGTGCAGGTAATCTCAAACGCTTGAAGGATCAAGCGAAAAAAAAGTTAGGCTTCAATTTATGCAATGAAAAAAGATTTTCAGTGCACTTCAATATATGCAACTGAAACTGAAATTTTATTCCGTACACATCTAGATCTAGTGGGTGGGTAGCAGAACTGCACATGCTGTGAGTTTTTAAAACATTATTAAGAAAATTACCAGAGTATTCTTAGTAACATCTGGAACAAATCAATCAAAGTTGCAACTGTATTATCCTACTTATGTCTCATGTATTCAATCATATAATAGTGCAAGAAAATGTGGTGTTGATCTTCAATGTTATTTGAATTGCAGAATCTGCATATTTGTTCTTCACGATGAATTTTTAGCCATCTACCTATTTTAACTCTCATATGACAAGATCCATCTCATTCATGCTCTGCCAATTGTGCACAACAAATGATGAGGAATAAAAATAAATAAATAGTTTGCCTTTGAATTAAGGCCTCTGGCAACACTTCTCAAACAGAAATGTTTCTTTCCTTCACATTTTCAAAAAGATCTTGAAATACTGTTTGTTTCACCAATTTGCAAACTTGCTCAAGATCAAAATAATGAATGTGCTCTTCAATATTTCCATTTATTAAGCCATCGAAGTCCCTCATGAAACCATACTTTATCTTGGGTTTCCAAGATCATTATTTTGGAGTATTTATCCAAATCAAATTTAAAAAGATTATGAGTATAGGCTATAACATGACAAATAGCTTGACTCCTAAAAGCATCATCTCTACTTTAAAAAGCAAAATATCATATTGTTTGTCTCTTCAATTTCAATTCATTGTGTAGGAAAAGCTTCTAAATCTCATTTATCTATCTCCAATATTTATTTGCTAGACTAGGACCCCATACAATACACCCATAAAAAATAGGTCGTTGCACAATGGCATTATAGAGTTGCTTTCTGATATCCGAAGCCAAAATAGATTCCTTTTAACCTTTGCCTTTTAGGAAAATAAGTCTTTCATACCACCTACAACTCTTTTGTAATGCACTGATCCCATTTAAAATTGCAAGGGTATTCTAGGCTAAGATATTTACAAGAGGAAGTTACATCCACTTGTCCATTTCCTATAGTGAAATTGTATGTCTTAATACATGCGCCAAAAATCATGTGTTTGTTTTTTAAACATTAACTTCCATTGCTGTATGCTGACAAAAATCATCAAGAGAAATAAGCATTTGTTACAACCCTTCCATTGAATTTGAATTAAGACAGTATCATCATCAAGTAAGAGTCTAACAGGACTATCTTCTATTGTAATTGCAAATTGAGTCAGTATTGTATACATCCACTCTTCAAGTTCATCAATGAAAAGACCAAACAAAGTAGGAGGAAGAAAGCATCCTTGTTTTACACCAATAATATTTTTTCTTACCTATTTGTAAACTAAATACATATCTCTTTGTAAAATTTGTAGATGGCAAATAACAATGTGTTGAGAACTTCTAAATTTTCCATGACTTGCATAACTTACTTTAAATAACCAAATCATAGGAATTAGAGTGTACATAGCAGGTAAATACATAACGTTGAATCATAACAGCATTTCAACCAACCCTTTGTGGATACAGTAGTAAGTAGGTCCCTGTATGCTTAAGCCCATTGTTCAACTTTGAGATAAAAACCCTGGAAGGGAAGATTTGCTTTTCAATCAAGACTTTTGATGAAATTAGAATCTTTAATAGGAATTTGAATAAGTAAAACAATAGGTTTGAGTAAGTGTTAATTTCTTTTCTGCCTGGGTTTCCCGTGAAAACGTCTTAGCTTATGGACCCTGTAACTGGAACACGGTTATTATTCCTCAAGCAAACTGCAAGACGGAAAGTTTCCATGCAATATTTGGTGTGGATCCAATGTACCACCTAAGTCACAGTAAAAAGCCTGCCATACAAAATCACTGTCAAATCGTTTGCCTACCTTAACAAGTTAACTCATGTTGTTGTGTAATATTTGGTGTGGATTCAATGTGCCACCTGGGTCATGGTAGAAAGCCAGCCATAGAAAATCACTGTCGAATCATTTGCCTACCTTAACAAGTAAACTCATGTTGTGTAATATTTGGTGTGGATCCAATGTGCCACCTGGGTCATGGTAGAAAGCCAGCCAACAAAAATCACTGTCAAATCATTTGCCTACATTAACAAGTTAACTCATGTTATTGATAAAGGCACGATGATGATATGATTTGATGTGTATCCATCTACCAAGCTTCTCTTTGAAGCTGTAGGGCTGAGTTCTTGCTTGTGGTGACAATGCTCTTTAAGAATATGATTGCCCTAGACAACACCACAGCCGCATGAATGTGCCTTAACAATGCTATATTGCATCTACATTGCCCATGTATACAAGGAGCCAAGCCATAACAAGATCAGACTAAAAGACACTTTTGGGAAGTGATATTAAAAGATTATTTATTTGATCTAGTTTTGAAAGTGAATATTTAGTGGCAAGGTACCTAGAGAACACTATGAAAAGATAAAAAAGTCAAAAATTTGAAGCAAAAAATTTAGGAAAACAGAGGTAGGCATAGGCTTAAAAAGTGTAGGAAAACATGCCTTGTTGGTGGATTGAAGGCTA
This sequence comes from Gnetum montanum, assembly GCA_015680685.1. Taxonomy (NCBI): domain Eukaryota; kingdom Viridiplantae; phylum Streptophyta; class Gnetopsida; order Gnetales; family Gnetaceae; genus Gnetum; species Gnetum montanum. The sequence goes on from MNCI01010387.1 coordinate 365,593, forward strand.
TTTTCCTCCGGGTGTTGCTTGTGCGTGCGTGCACGTCTTATTGGTCTAGTTACTTGTTTGTTTACTTATGGCATATTTGATGCACCTCTAACCATGGATTAATGGTTTGTGTACTCCTATGATGTGGTTGTAGGTGCTCTAAGTTTTGAGACATTGTCCACCTTGATTCTGCCCTCATTGCAGCTTCTGGACTCTCCAGTGGTGCCAAACGGTGTTTTAAAGGGCAGCACCGTCACAAAAAGCCCCTACCATAGAGGCACATGTCTAACCTAAAGACATGCCTGGGAAGCAAATATATCTAGAGAGAAGGAATGATGAGGGAACAAACACCATGAACTACATTAGAAAATGGTTCCCTAAATGGGGATCAAGTGGCTTAGGACCTAAAATATTGAGTGTATTATGGTTCAACAAGAAAAATAAATAAGGGTAAAAATAATGAGTTGAATGAAATAATAATTAGCAGTATGTAATAGCCACAATTTTACTATCCTGCCCAATCCAAGGGATTGAATCAAACAGGGTTCATTAGAGCAGTAGACCATGTCAGTGAAATCAATTTGGATGTTAGCACTAAGTTAGAAGTATTTTAGCCCGTGAACATGTTGGCTGAGAAACGGAATCTACAGTCAAGTAGTGTGCAAATCAATTGCCCATTCAAGGAATCCCTAAAGCTTGGATAATGCAAAATCCAAACCCCTCTTGGACAAAATTGAGGATTCATCATGCAAGCATTTTACAAAATTCTCTCTTGAATAATCATTTGGACAGTAATTTGGACTCCAGAACCTAGTGACGGCCCTCTTAGCAGGAACACTACAACCCCAAATAGGTTTATGAAAGTGTTCTTCATGGGATGTTGAGGATCTGAACAATCTCCAGTAGATATGCAAATTGACTAGTCATGATACAAGAGACCAAGCGGTGTTTTAAACCTTGTTAAGAATGGCAGGCTTGTAGAAGCAAGCAATGCCTAGCACCAGGAGTGGTATTATTGTTTTTAGCGAATACACAGTATCTCATGCCAAATCCACAATTTGCAAGCAAGTACATCTGATTCTCCATTGAGCGTTTAATTTTAGGAACCTTCATGTACCATCTTCCCAAGTGAAGAAAGACTTAAAGACATGAATCTTTCAAAGCTAATAAATCAGGTTGATTAATGAGTCCTAATTGGAGACTTAAATGCTATGATTCTTTGGAACGTAAGGAACATACGGGTGAGAGATGGGATAAGCAGAGGAAAGACATTCATTGATTCCCCTTTGGGTACTTTCCAGCATGTAAAAATGCCATTGCAGAGGGCAGATTACGCTTGACAATTAAAACATGATAATGATATCATCCATGCCTTTAGAATACACAACTGGAATATCCATGCCTCTGCATCGCTTTTCTTCACTAGTTTGTGGTTCACAAAACTTAATCAAACTATGCTACATATTCAACATGACCTACATATCCTTTGTCAATAGGTTTGGACACAACAAAACAATGGAATCTCTTAGCAAGAACAATTGAAACTGCCAAAGAGTTGTTAAACTAGATGCTGGTTATATTTCCCAACACATCGCTGACTGTCAAATTCTGGAATGCTATATACAAAGCTTTTGCAAAAGCACTAGCCAATAGAAACTCAACTTACTTCAGCTCATACTGCCTAGTCAGAGGCTGCCCCAGCACCGTAACATTACAGACAATGCCATTCTCATGCAATAATAGTGTCATTGAACATGTTTAAATCAGAAGGTGGTTCTTCTTAATCTTGATGTTACAAAGGACTATGAGACTGAAATGGGAACCTTTTGCACTGCAATGAAATACCTTGGATTCTTAATTGATGGGCCAAATGCATTGAATTTATATTCTATAGCAGAGTTTGTTGTGCAGCTCGATCAAAGCAGATCGGTATTTAACTCTGGGTAGGGACCTGAGACGAGAAAACATATTCACTTCCTACATATTCATCATTGTTTCAGAACTGCTTCACAACTGCTGAAAGACCCACACAGTGAAGAATCCATTGCCATGGGTGGACCAAATACAAAGTACAGTGATCCAAGCTTCCGTCCCCAATTACAAAAATTGAGCAACTTTTCAAACCTGTTGTACATGCTCTGGCCTGTCCACCAATTAGTCAAAGACTCAAAAACAAGCATTTTCAGAATTCACTGCCCTCAAGGGAGACTTAATCATATGTCCACCATCGTCAACTGTAAGGTCAACCTCCTTCCTAGTAGCCTGTAGCTTGCAAGGCTCATAATCTTCAGGGGAGCCAGACAATATCAGGATTTACATCTTATCAAAACAAAAAAAAGGTATGTTTCCGTTTATTACACACCTTTGTTTAAGTCTGTTCAAATTGAATCCTAAGTTCCAACGCTAACTGGCCTAATTAAAAGGGTTTCTATTCTCCTCAAGGAGCAAAAACCATTATTGCAAAATATATGCATAATGCTATTCTGACCCCTCCCATCTACATCTTAGGTGGCCGATGCTTTCCCATGTGCTTGTCAATGGCTGGAACAGAATGTTGGAAAAGAATGATTAGGCACCAGAAGATCAATGGAAAATATGCCTAGCTTGGATTTTCTCCAGATTGAAGGCATCACTAAAAGAAAGTTAATAGAGACGACGAGATTATACACCATTAATGGGTTATGATACTGCCTAGAAGGATGTACCGGCCACAGTTTATAGAAAATGGCACCATTAACACAAGTCGAGGAGATGTAGCTTTTTCGTAAGGGTTCTAAATTGTATCCTATAAGTCTAAGATTCAATCCGAGAAAGGTATACTGAGATATAAAGAAACCTAGCAAATGAAATTTCTGAAACTGAAATCTGTAAAATAGATCCCTAGTGTTTCTCCATCGACACGTGAGATACCCCAGTTTTAGTTTCAATAAGTACTACATTAATTAACATTTTATGCATATTTCTGAACATCTGTTTTCTCAATCTTTTCGTTGTTACTTTTGGTTAATCTATCTAGCAACAACAGAAATACCGTCATCTATGGAAATAATACTCTGGCATGGAGCAGATACTGTCATATAACTCTTGCAATGGGCCAGTGATCTTAATTAATCATTATTAATTTACCAGTCAGCATTTCCAAGAAAAGGATCGGTACCTTTAAAAAAATTAAAGCATAATTCTCTCATCTATAATTACAAATAGTTACTAGCTGGAAGAAAATGCTATCAAAACTCAACTTTTCATGAAATTCCACTTTCTATGTACCAACGTTGTGCTCTTTTGCTTTCATGTTGTTCAAAGATTATATTAGAATCTCTTCCAGTAAAAATTAAAAGTTCTAAATTCATGAATTTTAAATTAAATATCATCCCAAAAATTTCTTTTTGAACAAAGATAAGGAGTACAAATTTCAATTAAATAGGATGGTATTTTTCCTTTTAAAATGTTGGTATTAATGCCATTAAAAATATAAAGTCCAAAACTTTCAGTTGATTCTTTTCCTTCATACTGTTTAATTTATATGAGACGTAACCAATATAAGGACATCTAACAAGTATGAACATTTTCACTTTAACAAATATGTACATAACTCTGACTATATTAAAGAAAACCTGCTTACCTTTTGAATTAAAGGACGATTGTTCAATAATTGTGAACTTAAGCTTGGAATGCGATGAACAGAAAGAGCATCCAAAAATAGAAGAGCTACCACCTGCCATTGTTTTGTACGAAATGGTGGTATCTGGTTGATCAGAGTCATGGAGCTTATGAGGGCATCCTGCAATGATAAAACAGGTGTAATGTTCATATGATAATATGAAAAATTAAAAGTAAAAAAAAAAATCAAAAAGGTCTTTTGTTAATACAGATAGATTTCATTTAAATTTTGCATGGTTTAACACTTTAATATAAGAACAAAACACATTCCCTTCAAAAAATTAGAAAATTGGAAGTTCCAACACTGGCTTGATACACTGTTTCAAGTTCTAACAGATGGAATTGTCACATAAAAGAAACATTAGTCCAAGCACCATACCAATACTTTCTCCAAAGATGACAAAGGAACCTTCAATCGCAATGCTTGAATGACACTTGGCAATGTCCTAGAAAGACACCCTTCTAATGTTTTCAGAATTTCGGTTGATGTACCATCTCCACAAGTATATTGACGAGGATATTCCCGACCACTAACATTTAAAAACTCATTTGCAAATACTTCTTCCCTTCCATAAATATATGCAAGGGAAGAAGAAGTAATCCATCCATCTAAAGCCATCCACATTGTTGCAAACGGTGATAGCTGCACACAAAAACTCACTTAAAGGATCCATGCACCTAAACATGAAATAATGCTGGTAATATAATAAAAAATAGACCCATAAGTGAATGTCCATCTCACCTCAAGACTAAAGCCTTCTGGCGGATCATCATACCAGCAGTCTCGTGCATCAAAAGCTTCTTCATCTAAAGAAACCCCTGCCCATATCTTGTGTGCTTTGTCTTCTTCTCTTAATTCATGATTTCTTTTGTCCTCATCTTGAGGAAATATCTCTATCTGAGGAACTGAAATTGTATTTCAAACAAGAAGTTTTAGTAAAAATTACACAAAAAAAAAAAAAAAAAAAAAAATTAAACAAAAAAAAAAAAAAAAACAATAACTAAAATCTACCAAAAACTTAAAAAAACATTCAGATTTTTAATAATTTTAAATGCTGCACTTTAATAATCGTACCTGCCTCATTGGCATCAACCTTCTCAGAAGCATCGATTTGTGACACTTTGGCCAATGCCTTTGGGATAGACTCTGCAGATTCAGATTGTGATGCGGAATTGTTTTCCTCAGTGAATATGTGCTTTGATGTTTCCAGGATGTTAACATTGTTAGCAAAAGCAGTCCTCCCACGTTTATTTTCAACTGAACGTGTCTCACTCCAGAAATTTTCTGAATCCTTATCTTCTCCAACAGAACAATTATTAATTTGATCTAAGATCTTAGCAAATGAATCACATTCTTTTGTTTTTCTAGCAGAGCTTCCTACTTCAGGTGCTGGATTACATAACCTATCCGGCCTTTTGATCTGACAAACTCCATCTTGCTCTGATGAGTAAGTATCATCAGCCCATTTAACTTTACGTTCAATGTCGCAAGTCCCACGAGCTGCAAGGCAAGATTTCAATATTGGCTTTTTTGCTTGGTCTGTTGTCTGGGGATCCTTCTTTTCTGAAGAAACCTCCAGATTGCAAGGAGCAGTGCATTGTGGATCTTCAATAATTATTGAACTAGTAAAACTAGAGCCCCCATCAGAAGCTAGAACTTCTAAAATACTCTTTGAATTCTGGGAGTCTACAAGCACATTAGTGCCAGTCAAACAATCAATTAAAACTACAAAGAAACAAAGACAAAACTCAAAAGAATATAAATATGGTGAAGATACATTATATAAATATCCATGAAGAGTAATGACTATGTCAAAATCCAAAAAGGAAGTGAATATTGAATTACAATGATCTCATCATGAATACATGCTTGGACAATTACAAATTTGATGGAACTTTTTTAGTTAAGTTACACAAATGGAGATTTTTTTAGTTGACAACAATACGCTGGTTTATAGCACGGCTAACACGTAAAAGAATCAGTAAGGCTCAAAATGATATGGCACTTTTATCTATAGCTGAAGTTGCTAACTCCATTGAGCTTCTCATAACATTTTCACTGAAATAAAGCTGTGACTTTCGTCATAATTTTTCTAAACTCGTTCAAGACTACTCTCTGAAAGTTCCTTTAATATACTGTGATGTACTTGCTCTTAAGCCTTCCAAAAATCTTAATTCTTATTTATTCATACACAACTTTCCTTGAAGTATGCAACAACTTTTTGGGAGTGAAGTTTTAGAAAAACAAAACTCGTCCTAAATTCCAGAACAAAACACATTTAACAAAAACGCTTCCTTGTCAAAAAGTACCCCGGAAATCCTTATTAATTTCTGCTCATTGCTGTCGATGGCTATTAATTCAACCTTTTAATCCGTAGAGAATTTTGGATGCCAAAAATGGGGCTTCGGGACATTCAAACTAATGGAAATTTTAACGAAGAACTACGAAGTCAAAATATTGCATAAAAGAAGAAAATGGATTTGAAGATATGCTAAAGATATTATTTTAGTTCTGCTGAAGATCTCACCCTATCAGTTTCGAGATATACTATTATTTCTACAATTCGGGATCTCTGTAATTAATGTACAGTTTCTTGATGTGAAATGATGTTCAAGTTCCATTTCAATTTGGCATTTTAAAAGATATGAGCTACAAATAGCAATGCATTATAGCCCTATAAAACCTCACATACATAATTTGCAGTGCTCCCAATTAAACATATTCCTTCACGTGTATAGTTCAAAATATGCTAAATATTAGGGTCATAAGAATGCACTTTACCTTTTTTCTTAGGACGCTTGATGTTTTCTTTGACATGCTCCCTTTTGGGAACATAGCCCTCAATCGCGTTAGATGGACCTGCACGAAAAAGCTCATCTACTCTCACGCACTGCGGCTGTTCCTGAATCGTAAGATTTGAGCTAAATGTCTTCAACTGAGGGGTTATCCCGAGGGAATTAACAGTCTTTTTAGTTTCTTCGTTGCTTTCGACTGTCTGATGGACAGAAAGGGGTTCTGCCAAGACCTCATCGAGAATGCGTCGAAGTACATCAGGGTTGAGAATGGCAGTGCGATTTCGGGAGAGATAAACCTCCGAGAATGCTCGACTGCTTATGAGGCAATTGGATGAGCAGTACAACCAGCTTTCCCGCAAATCATAGATTTTGTGCTCCTTCAGAGATATTCTGTAGTGACCCTTGTTCGTGTCGTTTCTCTCGTTTGGGTTTTGCCCCGAAGGAAGAGAATTCTTGCATAGGGGATAACCGCACAAGTTTGCAATGGTTCTCTCTGTGACGACGTCATCGTAGTCGGGTTTGGACAGCACTGTAGCCGCTGCATGGAGCTGTGATTCTACTGCAACACCGTCCAGAAGAATCTTCTGGATTTCGTAAACGGCCTCTTTCACGGACAATCCCGCCATGTTCTTCCTTGCCCAAGAACGTTGGCCTCCTCGCAGTACCTATGAGCGCCAGGCAGGTTTCGAAGGACGCTTGTGGGGTCTTTGTTCGGTTTGGAGGAGCTTTCCTGTTGTGAGATATATCTATCTAACAAAACAAGGAAATCATCATGTAGGTGACCGAAGCTGTTTCGTCGTTCGAGTATCATCAGTTTTGAGTTTTCAGAAACAAAAAATGCCGTAGAAACCACCCTTCGTACATGCTAATGACCACAAAAGGCATATCAATTTAAAAGGCATATCCAACACTCCATGCTAATGACCACAAAAGGCATATCAATTTAAAAGGCATATCCAACACTCCATGCTAATGACCACAAAAGGCATATCAATTTAAAAGGCATATCCAACACTCCAAGAAAAACAAACATCTTAGCAAACCGAGAGATGATGGAAGATTATGGAGGAGGTAGCTCAGGTGCGAGAGGGTTTCGGCAGAGCGGCAGATATGCACGAAGGATGATGGTTTGTGTGGGGTTGTAGGTCACTTTGAGGGCACATCAATCAATGTGGGGAATAGTGCAATTAGTGGCAATGGTTTGGTCTCGATGCATATTTCATGTGGGAATGCACTTGAGGAAAATTCTCGTTCAAGTAGAACTAAGAGGAGGGTTGCAAAGAAGAGGAGTTTTTTAGTTGCGAAAGTTTGGAAAGCCCTAAGGTTTTTATCTTGGAAAGGGTGCTTAAGGCACAACAACAACATTTTCAATGTATGTTTGTCAACACCTTCAATGGTAGAGCTCCTAACCTCAAGGAATTGTAGACATAGGTTGTTAAGGCCTACTCGAGGGTTATGCAAGCATAGGTATGTTTGTCAACACCTTCAATGGTAGAGCTCCTATCCTCTATGAGGGAATGCACTGTTGCTGATTTTTGCAAAGGAAAAAGATATGAAGGCAGTGGAGTTGACAATGGCCTAGAGGGTTGGTCGACTCATCATGTAGGTCAAAAAATGGGTTCCTGGGCATTTGCCATCACAAAAGGAAATTAATGATAAGATCCAAATTAAGAGGTGTTTAGTTGTGTAGATGTATCTCCCTAAACTCCCAATTAAATTTTGATAAGAGGGGGTTTTACGAAAAATCATTAATATCTTTGTGGAACTTTGAATGATTGATATACACACATCTTTTGGGATCCCTAGTGTAGTGGCACAAATTTGTGTTTGAATGCAAGAGGATATAAAGGTCATACTGCAAATTATCTTGCAAGGGCCTCATGGGCACTTTTTCCTAATGATATTTTATGATAATTTCCCAAATATTTGAAGGATCTGTATTAAGCAAGGACATATCTCAATCCAATGTTTGCATAAAATGCAAGCTAGGAAATTGACATAGGATAGGGAGAAGGAACAGGTCCCACTTAGGACAAGGACTAGCTTAGATGTTGAAGCTATTGAAAGAGCCCCCATGGATAAGTGCATTGACAATACAAAAAATAGGGGCCAAACCAATTTCCACAAGCTACAACTTTGGTCCAAGGAGAGTTAGTGGACACATTGAGGCTAGAGGTGAAGCATGTGGTTTCCTTTCAGCAAGCCAAAAGAGACGATAAGGAAAAAGTCAAGGTTGATGATTTGAAGGATTGGTAGTTGGTCACCTAAAAAAAGTAGAACTCAGGTGATGTAGGAGGGTAGCAACAACAAACACAAATAGGTGCAAAACTGGGTGATGTAGAGGCATGATAAGGCCGAGAAAAACAATAACGCCAAAGTTCATTCACCTTTCAAGCCCTTTTAGAAAGTAATGACCAAAAACTCTTATTCTTGGCTGGTCCACAAGGAAAAGGATCAAGCTAAACGTTGAGTATAGAGATTAAAAAAAAAACTATTTGCAATATTGTCAATGGATGGCAAGAATTGCAAGATTTTTTGTTTAGGGATAATCTTGGCAAAAAATGAGGAGGTTGCGAGATTTTTTGTTTAGGGACAATCTTGGCAAAAAAAGAGGAGGTAGCTCTAATGTTGGTAGTGAATGCATCAGTGAAAAAATGTAAGATAATGGATAGCATTGCCCAGATGCTTCCAGTAACATGATTATCTTATATTGGAATTGTGTCAATCTCTAAGAACTAGAGAAAACTTGATTTTTGAAAACAATATTGCAAGTTAATGTTATAGATGTTACTCTTCTTCAAGAGACAAAACTAGAAATTTTTCCATGGGATTGTTGCCCTGGCTAGACAAGGTCTAAGATTCTAGCTCGAGGTTTTGGCAAAGGGTTGGTTTGTCTTTGGCGAAAGAATTTAAATTTTCAAGTTAGAATTTTTCTTTTAATATGGTTGGTATCATAGGAGAAGGATTAAGGATTTTGAATGTCTATGGTTTTATTATTAGCTCTAAGTAACAAGAGTTCAAAAGGAGGATTCAGGAGCTTGAAGCTTAGAAGGATTAGATTATTGGTGGAGATTGAAATTTCATAAGATGGTAGGAGGAAAGGTCCAATTCATTAACTCAAAACATGGAGAGTCTTTTCATCGATGACCTATAGCATATTGGGAATTTGGCTGAGCTTAAGCTTCCCCTATGTTATTTCACTTGGAAATGACTAACACCTAAGAATAAGCGGATCGCATCGTATCTTGACTTGTTCTTTCTTTGTAGGTCATGTTGGATTGCTCGCCACCTAGTTGGCAAGGCCTTGTCGTGGATATTTTCAGATCACAGATCCATTCTCTATGAATGGGAAAATAGGACTTCTCATCGATTAACTTTTAGATTTAAGAATATTTGGCTTTATATGAAATGCTTTCAAATTGAGCTAGTGTGAATTTGGGACATGGATGGGATTAGACTTAGATCTTATGGAGTATCAAAGAAGCTTGTGATGTTTCAATGATTTTTCTCTTAACAACAAATGCAAACATAGCTCATAGCAATGCAAGTTGCTTTGGACAAGATGGGTCAAATTTAGGAATAGGCAAATTTGTTACCATAGTAGGATTCCATTATGCAAGATCTAGCTATGGTAGAGAAATAGGTCAGAACTTTGGCTTATGAAGAGAAGATCTACTAGAAACAATACTCCAAGGAGAGGTGGCTAAGGGGAGTAGATCAAAATTCCATCTACTTCCATATGATTGCAAATAGAATAAATCAAAAGAGGTCCTTAATCATATTTTCCCTAGTTGCCTAAGAGGATATCCAAGTCGTAGTTACCTATTTTTGTAACCTATATGATCGAAATGAAAGGGTTAATCCTATACTATTAGAAAGTATGATTCCATGTTTGGTTTCTTCTATTGATATTGAGTTCTTACATGGAAGACTCTCTAGAGAGAATATTCATATAATAGTGGTTGAGACACCAAATCACAATATGCTTGGGTTGGATGACTAGAACTTTGAATGCATCAAAGTTTATTGTAATGTCCTTGGAAAGGATTTTGAGGGTCTTTTTCGAGCAGGATTCAAGTATGGTACTTTTTTCCAACACCTAGAATAATACCTTCATTGTCTTATTGCTCAAAAAGGAGGAGGTGTAATTCCCAGGGGATTACAAGGCTATCAATCTTTGCAACAATTTTTATAAATTTTTTTCTAAGCTTTTGGTAAATCCCTTGAAGCCCTTGTTATCCAATATCATAGAGATGGATTAATCAAGATTTATCCATGGGAGGAACATTATTGATATTGTCATTATGACAAATGAGACTTTGCATTATGCTTACATTCAAAATTAAGAGATTTGCTTTATCAAACTTGAGTTATCAAAAGCATATGATAAAGTAGACTATGATACCTTAATTTTCACCCTAAAGAAGTTGCAATTTTGTAGAGGGTTCTATAACATGATTAGGTTCATGCTTTCTATAGTTATATTGCAACTTTCTCTAAATGGATGGATATCTCAATAATTTTACCTAAGGTGGGGCCTTTGGCAAGGTGACCCTTTATCATCATATCACTTTATTATTATTGACAATAACCTTTGCAAATGGATCAAAAAATTTAAATGTCACATTCTCGTTTCCTTAGACTATTTGTACTCTTTAGTATGTAGATGGCACAATGAGTTTTTTTCTAGCATCTATCCTTAAGGCTAAAAAGGTGATGTAGGCATTAAATAGATTTTATCAGTCAACAAGGCTTAAAATCAATTGGAACAAGACAAAGCTTTTCCATGTGGGATGCCTAATAGATAGGCTTGAGTGTATCAAGTATGTTTTTTGGGTACTTTTGGCTTGCTTCCAACCAGTTATTTGGGCAACCTCTATTCTATATATGGAAATTAGCTAATAGTTAAAAGGTAATGTTGGGAAAGATGCAAAAGAAGTTGACCTTTTGGGGAGATATGTTTCTATCTTTTGTAGGTGATGAGTTGTGAGGTACCCCCTACACCCAACCATACAAATCACAAGTGTTCACGCACTATTTGGTCAAATCCTATGGATGGGACTAGTTGTGGCATCTAGATCATTATGCCTTGATCGTAGTTCACTATCTTCCCACTTGGACTAGTGGTAGCTTTGTCACGTATGTTTTAGTCCAGAGTGAGGCATATGATTCTTGATGTTGTTTTGGCCTTGTGCTACTCCTAATGATAATAAAGAAATCAATTACTTAATCTAATTAACAACATAAAGATAAAGTCTAAACTAGCCTACAGGTGATGAGTGTCCATTCCCAACTTGCCGTACACATCTTGAACCCACGTATCCACTACTAGGATTACCAAGCACTATGCTACTAGGTGAACCAAGCAATAATGCTACTGGGATTACCAAGTGAATGTGTGTTTATGCTCGAAACTAGTTGTGCTCATTTCACCAATTCATTAACATGCATGGAAATGTAAATATTAACTAAGTACATGGAATATAAATTGCATTAAAAGTAAATTTAATCTAAGTCAAAGCGTTGCAACGAATAAGAATCAATCTCGATATTATTGTTGTTCATGGAATGTGTCTAGGTACATTGCCACTTGAATAAGATGTCGTACAACTAACTTAGATCCACACTGTGGGCACTCATTGACTGTTCTCTAAGATTATAGAATAAAACTACAAGAGTTCAACTACTCTATTGACCAAAGAAATTGCATAAACATGGCTGTGAGCATGTATTTATAGAGGAAAATAGACATTGTGTCGATGGGGCCGCATTGACGCAATAGATTGTGTCAACAGGGCCTAGTCGATGAGGCCTAGTTAATGGGGCCTAGTCCATGCAACAAACTATGTCGATGGGGCCTAGTCGATGCAACAGATAGCATCGATGGGGCCTAGTCAATAGGGCCCAGTTATTGAGACCTTGTTATTGGGGCTAAGATGTTAGAGCCAACCAAAAATTTGACTTTTTATCAAATAACTCAACTAATTGATGATTCATCATACCCCCACAAATAAATAAAAACTCATCCTTGAGTTAACAGGATAGGCCAAGCTTTCTTTAAAAAATTGGGAATGTATGGAATTATTGACTGACGTTAACTGCTGAATGACTCTGAGTGCTGCATTACAAAATTTTATTCGAGTGGATGCATACAAAATGATAGAGTGACAAAAAGACTAGATATACTTTGAAGATTACAAAATTTGCAGAGGTCTTCAAGAATCCACAAAAGATGATTCTTCTTGTTGCCACTAGCAGTGGTAGACTTCCAACCTAGATTGTTATGTCGATGCTTCTTTGGTTATGTGCAACATTCTTGAAGGATGGGCTAAAATTTCTTCTCATCATCCCATTGATATAGTGAACATGTGATGCTTGAGCTGCTATCTTGTATGTGCTATGATTTGTCCATGGGCATATCCTCCATTGTCCCTCTCTTGGCTTCATTTCCATGCCTGGCAAAAGACCTTCTTCCTTAGGCATTTCTTTTAGCATCACCTATAGTCACCAAAGTATCAACATTAGTTTTGGTAAATTTTTCTTAATAATTAACCCTTTTTGGATCCCTTAGTTTTCATTTAAGCACAAGGTGATGATAGCATATTATTCCCAAGGCTATGAGGTAACTAAAATAATCAAGTTGTTCACATTATTTTGATCAATTACTATTAGTTACCATGATGTTCAAAAATAAAATGTTAGAAAAATTTCAAAATTTCAAACTAGACATCCCTAGCTTTCATGACTAATAAGTGTAACTCTAAAAGCACACAAGTTTTCAAACCATTGAAACCAAAGGTCTGATTCAGAAGATGGACAAGAAATATTGAAGTTGAAGGATATTTTAATAGAAAAGTAGGAAAAAGTAAAAAAGTAATTGAAATTGATTAGAAGTAGTTCCAAAATTATATATAAATTTAGAGAAACTATCATTGATGTTCTAGAAGATGTGAAGGTTAGTTCAAAGCCATGATCAACAAAAGCTATGCAAGTGGGTCCTCCCCAAAGTAGGCTCCTACCATAATGCCCTTGCATAACCACTACTATAGATGTCTGTGGGCATTTAAGAAGTTAAATGTAGATCATGCCTTTATCCCAAACAACACACAACTGTCATGGTTGGAATGTTGTACTATACTACACAAAACCAAAAGGCTTATAACCACATGCAGTAGCGAGGTGAATAATGGGATGAGAAGGGATTGCAAAGATTGGGATGTAAGGTACTTGACCATGTCCCTAGTAGGCTCTTAAGATAAATGTGATTAAAATGATTAGCATACCTATCTGTCCAAGCTGAAACCAAGTCCATACCATAAACAATGACCTCACATTAAGGTGTTCCATCCTGCCAACCACCTCAAAGAACAATCATTACTCCAAAAAGAGAAGAAGGAAGGAATGGCCTTAGTTAGAGAAGAACCTTCAGCATGGGTAACATGTCTTTCCAGCCCCATAACTAGTGCTTATAGCCCATTATTATGTCTAAGGGGTATGCTTTGAATTTCCATTATTCTTTTTTTTTTCTCTTTCTCTTTTTTTCTTATTTTTTTGGTTTTATTTATATTTTTGGTTTTTTTTTATTTTAATGGGAATCACAACATGCAAAGACAGAGCTTCCTTTTTATTGGTTGATGGAGGAATGATGATACATTCCAAGAGGAGTCATAAACGACATGAAGGAAGACAAAAAGAAAACCCAACAAGTCCCCTTGAGGTTACACCCTTACCATTACACTTGGTCATTCCTTCTTTCTTCAAGGTACAATGATCATTGATTATTTTTGGTTTCATGAAAGAAGAGCCAAATTGTTTCCATGAAAAAGACCTTTTATTTAGAGAATTGGAGGGATGGATGAGGTGGTTTCACTACTTTACACAACTACTTACCTAATCATCTTGATAGTATAGCACAAAAACCCAACACATAGCGTTGACTTCTACACCATGACTTGGCAATATTATTAACGGAAATATAAAAGACATTCATAAAAAATAAAGGAAATGACTCAAGAAAAGAGAAAAATATAAAGAAATGGAAAACATATTAAGAATCATAAAATTTTGGAAGAAATAGGAAAATGATAAGAAATTGTAAAAATAAAAAAGTGAAAAACGCCTATTAGTTCTTGAACTAGGATGGAGCATCTCCACCATGACTAATCTTATGGCTTCACATTTGGGAGATGGACTACACAATTCCCTAGTTATACACCATCGGTTTTCCATCTATCATTGTTACTGATTTAATTAATCATGTGGTAGCACATCTAACATTGGTGATAGTCTCATTTAGATCATTCGAAGATGTATCTTCATTTGGACTTGAAGGTATTTTTGTTTTGGGGGATCCAAATGTGTTCGATTCTTCTTCGTGATTTTCTATTTTAATTCCCAAGTCTTCGTGTTTAATATCCTTTTATGGTGTTTAATTAGAGTGTAAGATATTTGTGTCTAAGTCCTTTGTTTGGTCCATTTTCTTAAGTCTAGAACTAATAAGTAGATCAGTTACCTCCATGCATCTTTAAAATAATTTTATATTCTCATTTTTAAGCCACTGGGTGTCTTCTAGTGTAGTGTCTACTACGTAGATTAGTTTTTGCTCACACACTTGTTTCTTAGCTTTGTTGTGAGTTGTGTTAATATTTTAAATTTTTGGCCCATAATTGCACCCTTTAGTATTTGTAGTGAGGCATAAATTCTTCTATCTCTCCATAGTGCTAGATTCATTGCCTCTATTAGGTGTTGGAGTAACGACGGATGTTGGCCCTTACGTAGGATTAGAAGACATTGTTCGTGAAAGGAAGGGTATTGCACTTGATTGGCATTGTGCTAGTTTGGACGAGTTAGTAGGTCCACAAGTGTTGTGCTTATGCATGGGAACTATCCTAAAGAAAGGACATTTCTGAGATTATGATGGAGATCTACTGGCATTATTATTTCTGTGTATGTTTGTAGCGCAAGTGTCATTCTCTCATTGATGTCATGGTGTTGAACCTTCTTGTGTTGCTGGTGGTGACATGTAGTGGAGGGAAGTATGAGAATATTGAGGATATGACAAAGGATGAGAGGTGTGAGATGGTGATCCTTCAGAAGATGTCACAAGTCAATGATATTCGGGAGAGTGATAGTAGCAATTGAAGTAGAGGAAGTAGAACTAGTCGGGGAAATAGGTTGTTAAACATAATACCCATATGGGTTTGGTTGGTAGTAAGGGTAGGGCTAGTTTGGTGGTGGCCTCTCCCACGACTATGGGTTTTGCCACTATGATTGATGAAAGTGTTGATGCTAGTAATAAGTCCCCTTAGGATAATACGATTGGTTGTGGGACTATCTATAATTACCGTGTGGAAAAGGAAATTTTTTGGGCATGTGCATTTGTATGAATTTGGGATTTAATGTAAAAGCCCAATACTCATGTAGATGTGAAATGACTAGGTAATGACCCTTCAGGTGCTCATATATGCAGATGTCACATCCATCATCTTCATCTTTCTTCAACCATGTTTCCTATTTGTCGATAAGTGTTCCTAGCTATTTCTTAGTTCTGCTTCCTTCATTTATTATGATTGCCTAGTTCATTTTGTGCTACATTCTCCTCTATAATTTCTATGAAAGTTGTAGCTTTTTCATTTATCCACTTTGACATCCTATCTAGTCTTGTCTGGAGTTCATTAAGAGATTATTGTAGTGGCAAGGTTTGTTGTGAAATCATCTCATCAAGCTACCTCTTTTTCCTCATCATAGATATAAACCCTTTTTCTTTGAAGAGTTGGGTCCCAGTTATTTTCCTCTACATTCTCGCATTTACATAGCTCTCCTTCTTCTTTTGCCACCTACCCGATCAGTCTTTGTATCTGATGGGCTTTTAATTTATATAATCAACCTTGAGCATACATCCCAAGGGTCTCCCTTGTTTCATTACAAAGCCCATCTATGATGTGGAAAAGTTGCTCTCTTTGAGAGAAATCATGGATGGGACATCTATGTAGTAACAGATAGTATCTCTCCAAGGTCACATCTAAGGATTCATGATTTTCTTACTTCTATCCTTGGATTTGTTTTCTTATGTTGGACACTCTTGCATACATTTGGTATTTTTCATTGAAAAGTTCTACCATTGTGGACCACTGGTGGATGGAACTTGGTACCAACAATCTATACCAACTTTTAGCTTTGTCTATTAGTGTCCTAGGGAAGAGCTTAAGCTTTTGCTACTTATTTTCAGTATTTTGCAAGGCACAGGCATCATGGAAGGCTTGTAAGTGATGTTGTGGATTATAATCATNCAAGTGATTTTGTGGATTATAATCATAGCCTCCCATTAATTTAGGGATATTATTCATATCAAGCATTTTTATGTGACTTTCCCTGCAATGCCTGTGGGGTGTCTTAACTACCTCTATGATCTGCATTAGGCTCTTAGTGGTCAACAAGGGTTCATTGTCATTAAACATGGCATGATGAAAATTACTATTTCTATTTGCTTGATTGTGATAGTTTTGGCTGTGTTCATATTGAGGTCTTTGATTTTTCCTGTGGTTTTGATTTCTACCCTTATTTCAACCCCATAGTGGAGATTTGTCTCTATACCTACATTCATCTTCGTTAGAACTAGATGTTGAAGGGGAAGAGGAAGATGAGGAACTGGAAGAATTTCCATGGCTTTGATGGTGTTCCCCATAGTCCCTGGATTTATCTTTTTTAGGTTTTGAGGAGGTCCTAGGCCTTAAGGCCTCCCCTAGTCTAGGACTGACTTCATCTCCTCTAGGGTTGTCTCTCTTAGGTGAATGTAGTACTTGAGTATCGTTAGGGTGGTCATGAACATATGAAACCCTTGCATGAAGTTGGTCACTGCAATTTTCTTTAGTATATATCTTGTTAGTTCTCCAATGAATGTTCTCTCCATACAACGCATTATTGCTTCCTTGTGAAAGAGACATTTTTGTTGGTTAATGATGTGTGTGACTTAATATTTTCTAAAAGATAAATCATTAATGTGTTTACAATGATCATGTATGATATAACTAATCTAGATAACTAACACCATCTCTAGCAACGATGCCAATGATGAGTGACGAGGTACCCCCTACCCCCAACCATATGAATCACAAGCGTTTATGCACGATCTGGTTGAATTTCATGGATGGGACTAGTTGTGGCATCTAGATCATTATGCCTTGATAGCAGTTTGCTATCTTCCCACTTGGACTAGTGGTAGCTTTGCCACATATGGTTTAGTTCAGAGTGAGGCATATGATTCTTAATGTTGTTTTGGCCTTGTGTTATTCCTAATGATAATAAAAGAATTAATTACTTAATCTAATTAACAACATAAAGATAAAGTCTAAACTAGCCTACAAGCCATGAGTGACCATTCCCAGCTTGCCATACACATCCTAAACCCACATATCCACTATTGGGATTACCAAGCACTATGCTACTAGGTGAACCAAGCAATAACGTTGTTAGGATTACCAAGTGAATGCACGTTTACGCTTGAAACTAGTTGCGCTCATTCCACTAATTCATTAACATGCATGAAAACGTAAATATTAACTAAGTACATAGAATATAAATTGCATTAAAAGTAAATTTAATCTAAGTCAAAGTGCTATAATGAATAAGAATCAATCTTGATCTTATTATCATTCATGGAATGTATTCAGGTACATTTCCACTTGAATAAGATGCCATACAACTGACTCAGATCCACACTGTGAGCACTCACTAACTATTCTCTAAGATTATGAAATAAAACTGCAAGAGTTTTGCTACTCTATTGACCAAAGAAATTGCATAAACATGGATGTGTGCTTGTATTTATAGAGAAAAATAGACATTGCATTGATAGGGCTGTGTTGATGCAATAGATTGCATCGACTAGGCCTAGTCGATGAGGCCTAGTCAATAGGGCCTAGTTGGCATAACAAACCACATCAATGAGGCCTAGTCAATGGTGCCCAGTCGATGCAATAGGCCACGTCAATGGGGCCTAGTCAATGGAGCCCAATTATCGAGACCTTGTTAATGAGGCTAAGATATTAGAGCCAACTAAAAAGTTGACTTTTTATCAGATAACCTAGCTAACTAATGATTCATTAGTAGGTGATGAGACGCAATTTACACTAGGCCGCGATATCACGTCTTCTCCTGCGATATCGCG
>MNCI01010388.1:10999-120945 GCA_015680685.1 Gnetum montanum
ATTTTCATACCCTAACCCTATTCCACTTTGAGCACCTCCTCTTCCATGTTGACTAGCATGGAGCTAGGGTGGATGTTCTAGGGGATGTCATGAAACTTATTTCTATTATCCAAAACAACCCTATGACCTACCCCAATGACCTCTAAACCTTTCCAAAACCTGTCAAAATCTTCAGATGCCTTGAAACTTGTCAAAAATGTTAAAAAGCCATCATTCCCCCTCCCTTCCACACTAGGGCCACTATGCCTAGCATGGAGGAAAGGGGGAGTGACTGCATGAACACTAAGACTAAGAAGCCTTGAAACCACAATATTTCATAGCCAAACCTT
Source organism: Gnetum montanum (assembly GCA_015680685.1). NCBI lineage: Eukaryota > Viridiplantae > Streptophyta > Gnetopsida > Gnetales > Gnetaceae > Gnetum > Gnetum montanum. Next base: position 11,329 of record MNCI01010388.1, read on the forward strand.
GTCTCTTGAACTCTACAACCCCTAACAGCTTCAAAACCTTGTCAAAGCCTACTAAAAGTAACCTAGAACCTAATCCCTTGATGTTCCACATTGGGGAGACCCTCTTTCACACTAGCCAATGTGAAGCCAATGTGGGTGTCAAAAACCCTAAGTTTTGTCTTAGAATGAACTCCAATTAACATCTTAACATTCCCATGGACTCTGGCAACTAAAAGTGATCAAAATGATCCTTTTTCATTATTCCCAAAGTCTTCCTTGCTAGCTCCATGCTAGCTGGCATAGAGCTAGCATGTAATAAGACGGGAGCTTATAAAATCATCCAAAACCCTTAAAAAATACCAAATTTCAGCCTCAGTCTTTCACTATTGACTCTAACAACCTTGGAGACATGCATGCACAACTAAAGTTGATCAAAAAATTATCTAGAGTTAATCCCTTGACATCCTCCTAGCTGGTTCCATGCTAGCTAGCATGGAACAAGGGGGGAAACTCCAAAATTCATCAAAAAAACCTTTAAAAGCATCAATTTTTTACCCTAGCTTAGGACCATTAACATCAACAATGCTAGGAATGCACATCATGGTCAAAATTGATCAAAGATAATCAAAAATCCATCCTTTGGAATCCTCCTAGCTAGTTCCACATTGGCTAGCATTGAGCTAGCATGGAAGCAAGGACTTAAGATAAGAAACCATTTAAAACCCCTTGAAATTAACAAAATTTAATCCTAGGCCTTAACTATTGATGCCAGCAAACATGGAACTGCACATGCACAACCATAATTAACTTAAAATATCCAAAACATGATCCCCTACCTAGATGGTTCCACATCGGCCAGCATGGAGCCAACATGGAGCCAACATGGAGACTAAAAGGAGGATTTATTTTAAGCTCATAAACACCGTAGAATAACATTAGATGACTTTCACACACCTTAGAACCCTGTTGACATCCTCTAGAGCCTTCAAACTTTAAGAAATTGATCAAACATAGTCAAAAGTTGACTCCTTTTAACCTTCCTAGCTAGTACCATGCTGACCAATGTGGAGCTAGTGTGGAACCAAAGAGGTAAGCCATAAAACCACCCAAACACCCTTAAAAATGATTGATTTCAATCCTAAAACCTAGCCTTTGACATCAAAAACCCTAGGAGTACACATGCATGATTGATTATTTTTGAAATTGACCTAGATCTAAGATCTTTGGTTCTTCCACACTAGAAATCCCTTCTTCCATGTTGACCATCATGAAAAATCTACCTTTTTCTCCTAAACAACAAATCAACCCTCCATGAGACCAAGAACGTACACCAAAGAAGCCTAGGATTTCATAGCCTTTGAATCACATTCATTTAACTTCATTTTGAAACCTAGAATTCATCAACCCCCATCCTTCATGATTGAAAAAATCCTCCTAGCATAGAACAAGGGGGTATGATTTTACATGGCCTTAAATAACCTCTAAACATGACCAAAATCAATCAAAAACATAGAAAATTGATGTCTCCAACCCTAGGAGCTAAGAAACTTCATTGATTTGCATCCCAAATTACCTCAAGATCAAAAATCAAGGGCACCCCCTCTACTCCATGCTCACCAGTGTGGATCTAGTGTGGAGACTATCCAAGGCTTGATTTAACCCTCAAAAGCCCATCCCAAATGAGGCCAAAATGCAACTAAGGGATGCACAACTACTATTTCTTGGTTCCAGCCACCCATGCAACTATATTTGGCCCTTTTTGGCTCAATTTTACATCATCCATGTTGAACCCCCTTCCCTCTATGCTCGCTAGTGTAGAGCTAGGGGTGTGACTTCAAGGCCTACTTTTTTATCCTTTCTGATCTCCAAATTACCAAATTTTGACATATATGGCCTTGCATTGCCTTTGGAAGGCCCTGCAAACCTAGTTTTTATCCTTCGAATGCCATAAAATCTATTTTCCTAGGTTTCCACACTAGGACCACCTTGCCCAATGTGGATCCAATGTCAAGGATTTCTCAGGCTCCAAAGAGGGTTTCCAAGGATTAAAACTAATGCCAAAACAAGCACATTCCCCTCCCTAGTCAACTACGCTGATATGCAGGCCATAAAGAGTAAAAAAAATAATCCAAATAAGCCTAGGAAACTATCTGGATGTTTTATCCACACTAAGGATCATCCCTTCCATGCTGGCCAACATGGAAATAAGGGGGGTCCAGTGTGGAAGCCTTAAAACCCTTGATTTTTAGGTTTGAATAGCCTAGAAGTAGCCTCTGTTAATGCCCAAACTTACACAATAGCCTTGTAGCCTTATACCATGGTCCACTAAGGCCTAAAACTAGTAAAACTCAACCCGTTTTAACCTATATTAGCCAAATCTCACCATATGTAGCCTATTTTTCTTAATTTTCCCTTATTGCATGATGTTTTGACTTGTTTTTTGCCTTATGTAGCATTGTTGACCTTCTTGACCTAGTATGTTCTTTACATAGCCTTATATTTTCTTTATTTGCCTTATTATAGCCCTAATCACCTTTTTGTAGCCTTTGGTTGGTATCAAATAGTGGGGTTTCACCTTCCCTGACCATCATTTGGCACCATGTGACCATGGCCCGCTATGGCCTTAAACTAGTGTCATGACCTGCTAAGGCCTAAAACTAGTGAAACCATGATCTTTGTCAATCATGTGTAGCCTTAGTTCCCCTTTTTTTAACCTTTATTTGGCATTTATTACACTTTTTTTGCTTATTTTTACTCTATTCATAGCCTTGCATGACCTTGTTTATTTTAGAATAGCATCTATTTGCATAATTTCTTTAGCATTTTAGCATTGTTTATTCACATTTGCCCAAGTTTCACATAATATGCATTTGGTTGACTTGTAGGATTAAAGTATGAGTACTTGGAAGTAGATCATTCTACCTTTGAGTCTAAGTGGATCTTATAGTAATGTTGAATGGTATATCAACCCCGATTGCCTGGATCTTGAGCCTTATAATCTTATCGACCATGTAGCCTCAATAAAGAACCCTCTAGAATGGCCTAAAAACCTAGTTAAAACCCTTGACTTAGAAGTAGGAGACATAATCAAAGACCCTCTAGTTGAGGTTCCTATCACAACACATAGTGATGAGGAGAATACACTAAAACTAAGTTCCTCATTGGAATCTCAATAGGCTTAAGACATCACCAAGGTCCTACAAGGCAACATCAAGGCTTTTGCCTAGTCATATGAGGATATGTCATGCCTAGATCCACACCTAGTATAACACAACATCATACTAGACCCTAGCATTAGACCAATTAAGCAAAAATTATGCAAGACTAGACCTAATTTTGCCTTAGCAGTTTGTGACAAAATCTCAAAACTCTACCAAGCAAGTTTTATCCAAGTTGTTGACTACATAGAATGGGTGTCCAACATAGTTGTAGTCCTTACGAAAAATAGGAGTATCTATATTTGCATTAATTTTTGAGAACTAAATAAAGAAAGCATCAAGGATGACTTCCCTTTACCTAGTATTGATCAACTTATCGATACTATGGTTAGACATGTCTTGTTTTCCTTTATGGATGGGTCCTCAAGATATAACAAGATTAGGATCAACCCAAAGCACCAACTTATCATGATCTTCATAACTCCTTAGGACACCTTTTCCTATACTATGATGTCCTTTGGCCTTAAGCATGTAGGAGCAACCTATCAATGAGCCATAACATATATCTTCAGCAAGTACATGTTAGGTTTGCTCAACAATTACATAGACAATATAGTAGTTAAGTCCAAAGTGGTTAACAACCATGCTAATAAGCTAGATATTGTTCCTAAATGATGCCTCAAGTATGAGCTTAGGCTCAATTCCAAGAAATTTATCTTTGGTGTCAAGATTAAGAAGATGTTGGGCTTTGTAGTATCTGAAGCAAGGATACACGTTGATCTTGATAAGGTTAAAACCATATCCAAGTTATCAACACCTACCAATATTAAGGATCTTTGGGGATTACAATACATATTACAATTTATTTTTAGGTTTATTGCTAGACTTATGGATAAGCTACAACCCATGCAACACTTGCTTAAGAAATGGGTTCATTATGAGTGAACAGGTCAATGCCAAGAGGCCTTTGAAAACCTTAAGCAAGAGTTAGCACAACTACTGATAGTTTATCCTCCAAAAGAGGTTAAACCATTCTACATCTACATTTCCATCTCTGACACATGCATTTCCTCTCTACTCTATCAAAAACATGATGATGGAGAAAAGATGCAAGTATACTACCTTAGCCATGCACTAGTTACCCACCAAACCCAGTACACTAAAGTGTGAATGTATTTTCTAGTGTTAGTCTTCTCATTGAAGAAGCAAGACACTACCTCTTTAGAAGCCAAGTCAACATCATTTGCAAAGATAATGTGCTTAGCTCCATAATGACCAACATCTACGAAAGTAGCCATATAGCCTAATGAAATCAGTAACCATAGAGTTTGACCTTCATTACATCTCTCAATCCTCAATGAAAGGTCAAGCTATAGCCATAGAACTCATGGTATTACTTGTTGATGACCAAGCAACCATAGATCCTGAGTTCCCTAATGAGCACATTAACACCATTAGCCAAGTGCCCAAGGGTTATGAGGTGGTCATGTACTTTAATGAAGTTTCAACTACCCATGGGACCAATTTCACTACCATCATAACATTCTCATCTAGTGAAATCCAACCCTTTGCTTATCGTTTTAAGTTTCCATGTACCAACAACATAGCAAAGTATGAGGGTTTGATTAAAGAAATGATGGTAGCTCATGACCTAGGAATTAGACACTTGATGATCATAGGTGATTCCCAACTTGTGGTTAACCAAGTGACTAAGGTCTATGCATGTAAAGCCAAACATTTACAACCTTACTGTGACCTAGGGAAGAAACTATTACAATAGTTTATAGACGTTGATATCTAGCACATACCCTAAAAAGATAACACTATAGCCAATGCAATTGCACTATTGGCCCTTAGTGTAACACTAGATTTGTTTAGTAAATTGCCAAACTTAATTGTGCTATCCCCATCATGTAGAATTGTCAGGATACCTTTGTGGCCATAGTTCATACTACTCTTGCCAGAGAGTGGTATGATGATATCAAATTTTACCTTCTACATGATGAGTCCTTACAAGGCCTAACTACTGCTCAAAAGGAAATTGTATGTAAACACTCGAAATAGTATGCCATATTAGGTGATAACACATTATGTCGACAATCCTATGATGGCATATTGCTAAAGTGCTTGGGTAAAGTCAAAGACAAAATATTCCTAGAGGAGGTTCATGAGGGTATTTATGGAGGACATATAGTACCTAGAGCTATGGCCACTAAGATTAGATAGTTAGGCTATTACTAGTCCTATATGGAGAGTGACTACCTATAGAAGGTTAAGCATTGTGACACGTGCCAATAGCATAGCAACCTTATACATGTATCGCCAACTAAGTTACATACCACTCAAATAACCTGTTCGTCTTAACAATGGGGTTTGGATATCATCACGCCTATAACTCCTAAGTCTTCTGCAAGGCATAACTTTATCATCACTACAACCAAATACTTTACCAAGTGGTTTGAAGCTATTCCCCTAAGGAAGACTACGTCTAAACAAGTCTATAAATTCATCCTAGATAACATAGTAGCCTATTTTGACATTCCCATGACCATAGTTATAGATAATGGACCATAATTTAGTAGCTAAGAAACAAAGAATTTCTTTCATGGCCTAGCTATTAAACATTCTTTCTCATTTCCTTATTACCCTCAATCTCATGGACAAGTAGAAGCAAGTAACAAGCCCATTGATGAATCACATTTTTCACAACTCCAATATCAGAGCCTTAACATTGGGTATCCAATGTTGGAGCCCAGGACACAATGTTGAATATCTAATATTACAAGTTATATGCTAGTCTATAAATATAGTGCTTGGGCTCATGATTTTGATATTAGTTTTTTTTCATAGTTAGCAAAGCTTTTGGAATTTGTTTTCTCTAGAGTTAGAATATTTTCTAAGTGCTTGTAGCAACAATCTAAGTGTGTATAGATCTTTGTTCAAACACTAATGTACCTAAGCATAGTAGTGTGATGGGAATAAAAATGAACCCTTTTAATAATCCTTGTAGCATTGAGAATAGATTAATGTTTTCTTTAATGCACTTTACTTTCATGTACTTTAATTTAATGCATTTAAATTAAGCAATTAATTTCCAGTTGTTAATGAACACAAGCACAACCACTTCAAGCATACATATAGTGTTTGGTAACCCAACAACATTTAACATTTGGTAGCCCAATAGTGCTATATGTGTTCAAGATCTGTTCAAGAAAGTGGAACGGGTACTTGTGTTAGGCTAGGTAGGCAATGAATGAATTAGATCTTAAATTACTCTACCTTTTATTCTTGTTGTAGGTAATTAAACTTATAAAACATAAAATGATAAAAATCATGTACCTCAATTACACTTAAACCATATCCTTGAGCTTCACAAGTGTAGTTGGGAAGACAACGAATGTTCTCACTGCCCATTTCACTTCCTAGAAGAACTAGTGGACTAGAGAACTATAGGTCCATAGAATTTGACTAGATTGCATCTAAAAGCCTTAGTGATTCATATGGTTGGAAGTAATGGTACCTTGTCATTCATCATTGGTGCCATTTCAAGGGACCTTTTGGTTGTTTCATGCACTATTTAGGATTTAGTGGAAATCATTAAAAATCATTGGAACAAACCTTAGATTCATATCATATTTTACAATTCTGACAACAAAATTTAAAAGCATATTGTGTTTATCATTTAATTAAAATTTCTTCTTCTCATAAGAGTGCTTCTCTACCCAAGTCTGAAGGAGCCCATCCGTGAGTGCCTTAACAATATTAAGTGGTATACGCTCCTCCTAATGAGTATGTATCCAATTTCACCTTCATCCTACATCAGGATGAATAGCTATGGTTGCGTGACATGAAGGGAAACATTGTGTTGCTACCCAATTGATTCATTCCTACAATGCTCCAACAAATCCTTATACAATGGGATCTCTAGGAACGTCATGCTGAGTATGTTGTGCAAGATACTGATGCCAAGGATTATTATACCACTAAGGCACAATGTCTCTAAAATTGGCAATTAGAACAATGTCATGAATTTGCAAAGGGGAAAGGATTTAATGATTCCCCATTCTTTCTGTACCAAAAAGATGATGGGGAACCCTTCTCTAGGGGTTTCCCATTTAGTGAAATTCCTCTCTTTGACTTTGATGAAGGAGGTAAAATTCAAAACCTACAGTCCACAATTCACAATCCCAGTTCTGGTAAGAATGGATCCAATAACAAAGAATTATCCAATGAGAGAAGTTAAGGCAAGGATGCGAACAAGAAACAAGATCATGATCATGGTCATGATCACCAAAGAGGTGGTAGCAGGCACCATGATGGTGCTAGTCATCCTTCTTCTTTACCTTCATTATCATCTTCCTCTTCTTCTAGCTATGTTCACAACTGTAGGAAATGATACCATGATGGAGGTAACCAAAATGACCGACAAGACCGAAATGATCAAAGGGACCATCAGGAAAGGCAAGATCAAGGGCATAGACATTCACGAGAGGCACATCACCATGAATTAAGGGGTAGTAGAGGGCATCATAGGCACCATGATCATGGCCTTGTTGAGTCTTTGCTTACTACCAAAAGTATGCTCAATATTGCAAAGGCAATACGAATTCCAACAAGGCATGTGAAGGATAGTCAAATCAAAAGGCTAGACATGAACAATATTCCTCGATTTGAAGGGGGATATAACTCAAACCTAAAAAATCATCTCCAAGATTTTCAAGATGCATGTGCCTTGTAAAACATAGATAATGAGTGGAAAAATCTTAATGTGTTCCCATGGATACTCATTAAAGAAGCAAAGAATTGGTACAAATCCTTAGAATTAGAATCTATCAAATGATGGAGTACCATGCTTGAATTGTTCAATGAAAAATATCAAACATACTCCATAGTGTCCAACTTGAGAAGGAAAATCCAAGAATGGAAACAAGGAATACATGAACCTTTGGATGTCGCCATTAACTAATACTATTCCTTAATGCACAAATGTCATGGCCATGATTATTCTCAAGTGAATCAAATTCACCACATTGTAGATGGGCTTTGATCAGAAACAAGAAGAACCCTTAGTGTTTATGCCCAAGGGTGACTGTCAAAATTAAGTGTCCATCAGATCCAAAGACTAATCAAGTAGGTACCTAAATAAGAGGGTGAATTAAGAAAAAGAGAAAGTGCAAAAGAATATAATCGTAATCCTTCCATTTGCAAGAGGGAGGTTTGATTCTTTGATAGTGAGGAAGAATCTGTACCTGATGAGGTGATGAATAGGAAAACCTTACCACTCCAAAAATTTCAATCTAAAATTATAGCAAAGGTTGATTAGTTATGGAACTCCATGGATAGCATATTTCAAGCTATCCTAAAAATTGTTGAAGAGTCCAAAGAACAAGGTAGTGATCATGAGTGCAGGAGGTGCAAGGAAGTTGAACATGCCTATCAAAGAGGTAAGGGTAGGATTGCTACAATAGAAGAAGTTTTGGGAAGAAAATCAAATGATGATGGTGGGTGTGATTTCTACCAATATGAACATCCTAAGGGATGTTGCCCCATAGTGTCACATTTACATGAGTCTAGCATGTATGCTTTGAATCCATGACTAACACAAAGGTAAACATCTAGAAGATTACCTTATCCTCAAGGTAATTTTAGGTAGTTCCACCAGAAACAGTAATATTATCCAAGTGGAACTCGAACACAATCATATGAGCAATATCAATAGTGGTAGCAACCATAGCCATCGGTGCTAGCACCACCAAGGTAGCAATACCCTTACAAACAACCTGATCCATATGGATACTACATTCAACAATGCCTATCTCCAGGTGACTCCTCTAGTCATGTTTTTACTTTTCAATCTCACTACCACCCTTCTGAATATTATCAAACTTATCCTCCACATGCTAGAAGGGATGCCACAATTTATCCTTATCCTCCTTCTATTCCTACACATCTTCCTCCTCTAGCTGCATGGCTACCACTTGCTCCACCTATGCAGGGTGAACTACCAACTCAACTATAATAACACAACACTACTAGGGTTGTTAAGCTACAACCAATTAACCAACTGAGTGGTTCAGATACTTGATCAAAGAAAAGACCTTTCTTCCAACAACATAGTCCACCTAAGCCCTTAAATACACTTATGATTGACAACCATGTTCCTTTGCCTTTCTTTGTATCAAATTCCTTTGAGTCCCCTTCAAACCAAACATTGTCCAAGATCCATACTATTATGCTTACTTACACTATATCTAATTGGATCTATGCTAGAAACATTCCTATGAAGTTAGCAGATCTTGAAAGTCCTCTAATTTATTTGTAGATCACTAGGAATGAACCATGCAAAGCTCTTCTCAACTCAAGTTCTAGTGTCAACCTGATCTCTCATGATATGTATACTGCATGGAACCTACCTCCTTTAAAGAAGAGCAATACTATATTAGAATTGAAAAATCAATCCATCACTATTCCATTAAGACTAGTAGAAGACATTGTCACCACTATCTGTGGTTAGTCTTATCTTGCCAATTTCCCAGTTATCAAAGTGGAGAACTACAAAAGGGATTTTACAATCATCATGGGAAGGGCATGGCTTAGCACCATTGATGCAAGAATGGGAATTAGATATCTTTCCCTAAAAATATCCAAATAAAATGCATTTGGAAAGCTCGAGAAGTGAGTTCCATGTATTGCATACAGTGATACAGGATGTAGTTGTGTGCAAGAACTCTGGGTTGTGAAACAAGCATCTATCTCTACATGCAAGTAGTGTGCACCTAAAGTAGAAATTCAAAGGTATCTATATGTAGAAACCACAAAATAGGAGGGCACCCAATGGCTGATTATTCATTTTGAGAGTAGCACACTTTGCATGGAACTAACTGAGATCCTGACATGCACATATGTCACATCCATGGATGAACTAGAGCAAGTTCATCACCAACTCTCTAATGATGTAGATGATGATACTTATTGAAGAGAGTTGGAGATTCCTAAAAATTTCAAGTAAGAGCCCCTTGAGCTAAAACCTCTACTAGTCGACATGGAATATGTGTTTTTAAAAAATAGGAAGTTGGTCATAATCAATGAAAATCTTGCTCCAGAATAGAAAAAGATGCTATTGAATTTAGTTGAAAAATGATCAACCACTTTTATCTGGACATATCCTGAAATCACAAGGATTGATCCTAGGATATACCAATATTGCATCTACACTGATCCAGTCATGAAGCCAAAGAGATAGCCACAGAGGTGATTGAATCCCAAACTGAAGCAAATCATCAAAGAGGAAATCAAACAACTTCTCAAGGTAGGGTTCATTTATCCCATTTTGGATAGTGAGTGGGTTAGTCTACTCGTAATTGTGCCAAAGAAAGAAGGCAAGTGGAGAGTCTGCATCAAGTTTTAGCTGCTGAATATTATAACATTCAAGGACTATTTTCCATTACCATTTGTTGATCAAGTATTAGACACAATATATGGGCATTGCTACTATAGTTTTCTAGATGGTTATAGTAGTTATAACCAAATTCAAATCACACCATAGGACCAGGCAAAGACAACATTTGTGAATCCTTGGGGGACTTTTTCATATTGCAAGATTCCATTTGGTCTATGCAATGCTTCTACTACATTTCAATGCTTGATTCTAAGCATTTTTCAATAGAAAATTGGAAGTGGTGTGATGAGTCTTCATGAATGACTTCTCCACTTATGGAGCTACATTTGAGTAAGCCCTAGACCACCTTAAACAAGTGCTAAAATGATGTGTTGAAACCAACTTGCAACTCAATTGAAAAAATATTCATCTAATGGTCCAAGAATGCATTATATTGGGGCACAAAATATTACAAGTAGGAATTGAGGTAGACCCCAAGAAAATAAGGGTCATCCAAGGAATAACCCACCAACCTAAAATTGTTAAAGATATTCAATCATTCCTTGGATATTCTAGCTACTACCAGCAATTGATAGAGAATTTCTCTAAGATCACAAGGCCATTGGTGGAGCTGACAAAGAAAGATGCTCCATTTATCTTGATAGTGGAATGTGAAAAAGCATTCCAATAGCTAAAAGAGAAACTTGTAGAAACTCCAATCCTACAAGCACCTGATTGGTCTAGCCCATTTCATGTCATGATGGATGCATCAAATTATGTCTTGGAACCTATGCTTACGTAGATGGATGACAAGTAATGTCCATACTACATCAACTATGCTAGCTAAAGCATTATGGATGCACAACTAGACTACACCATCACAAAAAAGGAATTGATGATAGTGGTGTTTGCTCTAGAGAAGTTCAATCATTATGTGCTTGGATACAAGGTGTTTGTGCACATGGACCACAGTGCCATCTGCTTCCTGATGAAAAGGCAATGGTGAGCCCTATGTCATACAGTGGGTGGTGATCTTGCAGGAATTCAATCTTATGATGGTAGATTTAAAAGGAACTCATACTGTGGTTGCTAACTACTTATCTTAATTATGATGGGACAACAAAGAGGAAGAAAACTCACTATTTGATATGTTTTCTGATGAACTCCTCTTTGCTGGGGCTATAATTGAATAATTCTCTAATGAGCCTAAATGGTATGATGGCATTCTCACCTATCTTCTCATCCAAGAGATGCCACAAGGGTTGGACCACTAGAAGAAATAATAGTTTCTTCACTAGGTAAAACACTTCATGGAGATCAATGGACACCCCTACAAATGTATGCACCTATGGCCTAGTTCGTTGGTGTGTCCCTAATGTTGATCAACTGCATGTTCTTCAAGATGTTTATGAAGGTCCTTATGGAGAAAACTATGTTAGGAGATGCACAACCATTAAAATCCTAATGATAAAGTACTATTGGCCAACAATCTTCAAGGATGCTCACCATTACATACGCTCTTGTGAACGCTACCAACGAGATGGTGGAATGATTGCTCGAATGGAGGGACCCCAACAATCCATTCAACCACTATAAACCTTTGACATCTGAGGCATTGATTTCATGGGTCCCATCATGCCCATGTCAAATGAAAAGGCATACATCATAGTTGCTGTTAACTATTGTACGAAATGGGCAGAAGTAGCAACCATCATTAACTATACATCTTCTATTGCTACTCGATTTGTACAGCAAAATGTTGTAAACAAGTTTGGTATGTCACATGCATTAATTTCTAATAATGGAACTCACTTTACAAGTGCTACTTTTTAGAATCTCATGCAACACTTGGCAGTTGAACATAAACTCACAACACCCTACCACCCCCAAGCTAATGCTCAAGCTAAGGTTACCAATAGGAAAATCACAAGGATTCTAATAAGAATTGTTAGCAAATATAAAAAAGACTAGAGCACAAAACTCAATGATGCCCTTTGGGCCTACTGCTCAACATGGAAACTTTCTATAGGCTATTCTCCTTATGAGCTTGTGTATGGAAAATTACCAACACTTCCTATTCAATCCGAGCTTCGTACACTTTCAACCGCCTATGACCTTAACCTTGACTTGAGTCTAGCACAAAATTAAGACTAATGAATCTTAACCTACTAGATGAAAATCAATTGGTGGCCCTATCATCTAATGAGTTGTAAAAGGCCTACAACAAAAAGTGCCATGACCTTAAAATCAAAAAAGCCAAATTTCAACCAAGAGATAAGGCTCTCTACTAGAACCACACACATGTACCTTAACAAACTAAGTTTTAAACCTGAGAGCCCAAATAAGAAAAAACTAGTCAACATCCAATAAATCAAACCTTTCCACAAGCATAAGCCAACTAATACAACAAATACCTCATTTAATGAACAACCATGCTCCATATTTTAAATCTCCTCCTTTCAACTTAGTTGTGGGGGAGATGGCCACCCATACTAATGATATAAGCAACTCCTTAGTTTTTCATCTTTTTGTTCTACACATTTTTGTTTTACACATTCTTTATTTTACATCTTCTTATTTTCATGTTACTAATCTTTTCTAATTTTTTTTACACCATCATTAGTACATTTTCTATTTCTTGAATATTTTACACTTTCTTTTATGTTATCTTTTATTTTATTTTGATGTGATTTTCTAACTTTCTATTAATAAGTGCTAGGTACAACAATAATGTGTTGCTTTATGGTGATATGTACTATTCCGTTATTTGATTGTTGGTGTCTAGATTCTGGCTTTGAATTTCATTACAGATGATTAGGACATGGTTTCTTTTTCATGCAACAGGCAATGAGTCCACAACATCCACCCATCCACAAACTCTATGGTTTTCCTTGTTCTAGAAACATGCAATCCCTTTTACATTAATAAAATGTTAGCAAATTTGTGACTTTGGTAGTATCTAGAATTGGAAAGGATTCAAAGGTTTGAACATGGTGTGACTTCAAGGGGATTCAGTATTCTTTGTACCTTTCTATTTTCCTGGGTGCATGTGTGTTTTCATGGATTTCCTACCATTCCATGTTTACCAATAAAAAGAAGGTCAATATGTCTTTGCATGGTGTAGCTCTCATCAAAAAAATAAAAAATATGATGGGAATTCAAAGCACATCCCTTAGACAAAATAAATAGGCTACAAGCACTAGTTATGGGACTAGAAAGACATGTTACCCATGCCTAAAGGTCCCCTCTAAATAAGGCCCTTCCTCACTTCCTACTTCTCTTTTCTTCTCTAACAAGGAATGGTGTTGTTCTATGGGAGTACTATCGTGTCTTAGGGGGATGGACTAGTCTTAGAATGGTGATGCAAAGTCACTAAATGAGGTTGGTCTTGGTCTAGACTAATTATGGATCTTATCAAGTCATTTAACCATAAAATTCACAAGGGACTTCATGTAACCTTAATCAAGAACTCCATTCCACTCTCTCTTATCTATATATTCTTTCCATGTCTCACCTCACTATTGGTTTCATGTTCTTGTTTGATGTGTTGAAATTATTAGGTAGTTTCTTCCAGGTTTTTGTACTTAACCTTCCATAAGCATGAATCATCCACAAAGCCCATAGACTCTTTGGTTTGAAGTTATGCAATGGCATAAAATGTCTGTGCCTACTTTGGGGAGGACTCACTTGCATATCTTTTAGTGGGATTAGTTAAGTTCTTTACCCTTAGATACTCTTACAATCAAATCCTTTTATTTACCTCATTAATGACATCTAGTTGTGCACATCTTCACAACATTTTTTAGTGAACTTTCCTTTTTATTGTTGTGAATTCTTACACCCTCTTCAAATATTTCCTTATGTAGAACTTTTTTAAATTTAATAGACCACTTATCAATTTTATCCTATTTTTCAACCTTCCCACTAATTCTCCTAAACGAATCAATCTATTATAATCACAACCTAGATGAGTGTAACCATTAATGAGACAAGGCACTTAATAGCTATGTGTTACACATTGCATACTAATTCATGATTCTGTTGTGATTGCAGTGGGAAGCATGAACTGGAAATCGAACTATCTTCACCAAGGATGATGTAGCAATATCACATGATGAGGACTATTCATGATCATGGGATCTTCTATCCCACTCTTTAGCTGCTAAGAGGTATTCGATGTCAGTTTTATCTAGAGTGTTCACTTCTCTTATCATGAACATCCAATTTTGTAAAGATTGTAACTCCATACACTTGGACACTCAAAGTCTATTTGTTTCATCTAAGTCAATTTGTATGTCAGTCAATAATCCCATACCTACCCAATATTTTTTAAGGAACTTGTTCCTCCTCTTCTTCACTCAAGGATGAGTTTTTATTCAGTCATGGAGGTATGATGAATCACATTTTTCACAGCTGATATTAGAACCTTGACATTAGGTATCCAATGTCAGAGCCTAAGACATAATGTCAAATATCTAATATCGTAGGGTATACACTGACCTATAAATATAGCACTTGGGCTCATGATTTTGATATTATTTTTTTTCATAGTTAGCGAAGCTCTTATAGTTTATTTTCTCTAGAGTTAGAATATTTTCTAAGTGTCCATAGTAGGAGTCTATGTGTGTACAAATCTTTTTTCAAACACTAGTATACCTAAGCACAACAGTGTGATGGGAATAAAAATGAACCCTTTTTATAATGCTTCTAGCATTGAGAATAGATTAATGTTTCCTTTAATGCACTTTACTTAAATTCATTTAAATTAAGCAATTAATTTTTTAGTTGTTAATGAACACAAGCATGACCACTTCAAGCATACATATAGTGTTTGGTAACCCAACAATTTTTAACATTTGGTAGCCCAACAGTGCTATATGTGTTTAAGATGTGTCTAGGAAAGTGGGACATGTACTCGTGTTAGGCTAGCTAGGTAATGAATGAATTAGATCTTAAATTACTCTACCATTCATTTTTGTTGTAAATTAAACTTATAGAACATAAAATAATAAAAAATCATGTACCTCAATTACACTTAAACCATATCCTTGAGCTTCACAAGTGTAGTTGGGAAGACAACGAATGTTCTCAATACCCATTTCACTTCTTAGAAGAACTAGTGAACTAGAGAACTATAGGTCCATAAAATTCAACTAGATCACATGTGAATGCCTTAGTGATTCATATGGTTGGGCATAGGGGTACCTCAACACTCATCACCCATCATCAACTTGCTCAAGAAGATGCTCAATAACAACAAGCATAAATGGCATGAGTGGCTTATCCATGCACTTTGGGGCTATCATACAACTTATCATATGAAAATTTTTGTAATAACATATAGCTTGGTTTATGGTTATAAAGCTATTTTACCTCTTAATTTGCATTACTTTAGATTCTCCTAACAAACTTCATCAATGATGAACAAAGTAAGGAGTTATAGACAATGGACTTAGACTTAGTGGAGGAGCAACTTATGCAAGTGCTTGCCTACATCGAGCACTATCAAGAAAGGTAGAAATAGTAACACCACCATAACTTAACCAAGTGTAAGATCAAGGAGGATGACTTGGTTCTCAAATCCATCTACAAGAATATGGATAAATTCTCAACCAACTAGGAATGGCCTTCCTTGTCACCAAAGACTACAATAATGGAGCATTCAAAATTGTAGACATGGATGGGAATGAGTTGGTCAATTCAATCAACCATTACTATTTAAAATCTTATTACATGTAACCTACACATGGCCTGTAGTAGCCATGACATCAATTACCATCAACAAGTGAGCCTACTTTACCTTAGCCTATCAAGGCATTAAACTAGCAATATGGCCTACCGAGGCCTTAAACCAACAATGTAGCCTACCGAGGCCTTAAACCAATGACACAATCTACTACAACCTTAAACTAGCACCACAACTTGTCGAGGCCTTAAATTGGAAATGAAACCTATTGAGGCCTTAAACTAGTAACATGGCCTACCAAGTTTTGAAACTAGTAAAGCCATGACTTACCAAGGCCTTAAACTAGCACGACAATTCCCTATGAACTTAAACTAGCACCATGGCCTGCCAAGGCCTTAAACTAGTATCATGGCCTACCACGACCTTAAATTGGCAACATTGATTACCTCAGTAGCTTGTTTTTATCATTATATATGGACTAAATGCATTGTAATATTATAACATGGTCTTCTTGCTTGGTTTTCTTGTCCTCTTGGAGTTATATTCGTAGGATAAAGCCTAGAGTCATCACAAAGGTGCAACACATTACTGCAGCAAGTCACCACATGACCTGAATGTGCAAGATTTGGTGAGTTCATCCTACTATGTTAAGAATTCTTGTATCATTGCCCTCCATCTAGCATCATTCCTTGAGCCCAACCCCATAACCTCATTATGATTTCCATACCTTAGAAGAAAATGTTAACCTTATGTTTTCCACCCATGCACTATGGTCATATGACATCTCTTCATCATGCTCCACCCTCATGTCCACTTGAATGTAACATAATTCATTTAGTGGAAAAATAATTAAGTCCATCAAGCATAACACATCTTGTTCAATGGAAAAACCACCAAGTCTATTAAGTGTAAAGCAACTCAATCAATTGGATAACCATATCAAATTGGCCTTGGCAATGAAACCTAATAAAGGTTTCATCTCACAAAAAAATAGGGGAAGAAAATTTCCAAGAGGCCAAATAGCCAATGAAGGCTCAAAGACCAATGCCCAAATAAATATTTTAGCAAAGTGATTGGATCATCAAACACATTTGTTGAGCAACCAATACTTTAAAACATGATAATGTCACACTATAGCCATGAAGACAACACTTGAAATGCATTATTAGCCTCCATGACCATCTTCCTAATGACCATTACCACCATCTCATCATAGCCCTATCCCATCATCACAAGCACTTTTCAACATGGTTTGACATGACTGGATCAAGCATGAAGAGGGAACATCAGTGGTGGACCTACAATGATGTATGTTAGTCTTTGTCAATGCCTCTTGGATCAATCCTCCAAACACCAACAAAGAGGGGCCAATGA
This sequence comes from Gnetum montanum, assembly GCA_015680685.1. Classification (NCBI taxonomy): domain Eukaryota; kingdom Viridiplantae; phylum Streptophyta; class Gnetopsida; order Gnetales; family Gnetaceae; genus Gnetum; species Gnetum montanum. The sequence goes on from MNCI01010388.1 coordinate 28,904, forward strand.
AACACCACCAAATTTGCATGTTATAACCTTTATAACCCCATCCCATGAATCCTAAGGTTGAACTTCATTGTAAATGTGAAAATTGTAACTCATAAGATGCAATCTCACATATTTCATAGTTTTGAAACTAAAAAATGCCTCATAAATGATCAAATCATCATTCTCCAAGTGAAAAGAGTTGCCTAGTGTCTATATTTGGGCTTGGGAGGGTTAAAATGACTTTTGGGATGCCAATAATGGAAATTTGATGGGTTTTATGGGATGTATACACTTTTCTATGCTAGAAAACTCCTGCAAGGGGGTAACTCAGCCTAAAGGGGTGTGGGTCATCTACTCCCAGTGTAAAGGCATCAAAGCCAACATGGAGGAGTGCAAGGGGGTGGATCTCACCCACCCCCAACATAGAAGAGTGGTAGCTCAACTTGGAAATTTTTGACCTTCATCCCAATGTGGATCTCTCAACCCCCTCAATGTTGAAACCTCCTCCCTAGCATGGAAGCAACATGGCCAAGATTTTTACATCAACTCCAACAAGGATCCTACAAAGCCAATGTGAAAGGTTGAAGACCCAATGTTGAAGGAGTGAAGCCAGTGTGAAAGGTGCATCCTTGTTACTATTTTTGGTAAATGGAATGGCCATGGGGATATAACACTTTCCATATGTGGTAATCCCCTCCCCCCACCCCCAGGGATTTTGGGTACCTCCCCCTCTAAACATGGCAAAAATTTGCAGCAATTTACAACCAATTTGTAGCCCAATTTTTTATCCATCTGCAACAAATATATAGCCCAAATCATGGCCAAAGACCTATAAAAACTAGATCTTCACACCATTTCAAGGTTTCATACTCTTGCAATTACACATACCTTGGTACTTTAATAATTTTTTATACTTTACATCCAAGAGATCTTGTTTTCTAGTAGAAGTAGACTTCTTGTGGGCTTCCAACATAGAAACATTGTAGCCCTATTACCCCCTTGGGATTTGTGAGCCTAGAGTATCAATGTTACCCCCCTAGGAACCCCAAATCTTAGCGTGAAGAATTTTGACAACCTCTATCCTTCACATTTCATAACCCCAGTACAGATCCACATTAAATATTTTTGATAGTAGTAGAGGAGGTTCAACAAGATCAAGAGTAGCTAAGCATCTAGATCATGAAGTGGATACCATCAGCTTCAACAGACTTGGAACCCCTGCCCAAGTGAACCACCCTTTGCTCTCCTACGAGCACTTTTGTATACATCTCTAAACATATTCTTCATTCAATTAATAAATTTTATAGGTTCATTTTGTGTGCAATTTGTAATCATTTTGGGTTTTCATATTTGTATTTTTNACTTTTTCTCAAAGGCCCTAGGGATTCAAGGTTGAGACTATTACAATTGAGATTTTTAGTTTTCAAATGATCAAATGTTTCAGTTAGCAATTTTCCTTTGTCAAAATGCTTCACGCTAAGATTTTCCTTTGCCTAGTATTAATCAACATATCGAACTACAGCTGGGCATGAGTTGTTATCCTTCATGGATGAATTTTCAAGATATAACCAAGTTAGAATTAACCTAGAGCATCAACTATGTATGACCTTCATATCCCCTTTGGGAACCTTTTGTTACACCATGATGCCCTTTAGTCTATAGAACGTAGGAACCACTTATCAACAAGCAATCATGTACATCTTTAGTAACCATATGTTAGGATTGCTTAATGACTATGTGGATGATATAGTAGTTAAATCCAAAATGTCCAACAAGCATGCACATGACCTTAACCTTGTGTTAAAATGATGTCTCAAGCATGAGCTTAGGCTTAATCCCAAGAAGTGTGTCTTTAGTGTCAAAACCTATAATATGCTTGGCTTTGTAGTATCTAAAGTAAGAATATGTGTTGATCCTAATAAGGTTAAGGCTATATCCAACTTGGTAGCACCAACTAACCTTAAGGAGCTTCAAGGACTACAAGGTAGATTACAATTTATCCATAGGTTCATCACCAAGGTTATGAATAAGTTACAATCTATGTAATACTTGCTTAAGAAAGAAGTTCACTATGAGTGGACATATCAATGCCAAGAAGCCTTTGAAAACCTTAAGCAAGAGTTGGCATAGCTACCCACAATCTATCCCCCACAAAAGAATAAACCTTTTTACATCTACCTTACTATTTGAATATGTCCATTGCCTTTGTACTCTATCAAAAATGAGATGATGAAGTCACATTACTGGTATACTACCTAAGCCATGCATTAATTGCCTATGAGACCAAGTACACTGAAGTGGAGAAGTATTTCCTAGCCCTAGTCTTCTCATTGAAGAAATGGAAACACTACCTCTTTAGGAGCCAAGTCAATGTCATTTGCAAGGACACCATGCTTAGAGCCATAATGACCAATATCTATGAAAGTAGTTGTATAGCTCATTGGAAAGCCATAACACCAGAGTTTGACCTACATTACATCTCTCAAGCCTTAACAAAAGGTCAAGCTATATTCATACAACTTACTATTTTCCCAATAGAAGACCATGCAGCCATTGACCCTAAGTTTCCTAAGAAGTATGCCAACATCTTTGGTGAAGTACCTAACGGCTATGAGGTAATTATGTACTTTGATGAAGCCTCAACTACCCATGGGCCTAGTCCTACTACCATCATATCATTCCCATCTAGTGAAATCCAACCCTTCACTTATCATTTTTAATTCCCATGTACCAAGAATGTGGTGGAGTATGAAGGATTGATTAGAGAAATGATGGTAGCTCATGACCTAGGAATTAAATGTCTAATGATTAAAGGTGATTCAAAACTTATGGTTAACCAAGTAACAAAGGTCTACACATGTAAAGCCAAACATTTTCAACCTTACTATGACCTAGGAAAGAAACTAATGCACCAATTTATAGATGTTGGTATCCAACATATACCCCAAATTGAAAACACATTAGCCGATGCCATTGCAACTCTAGCCCTCAACATGATGCTAGATGTGTTTAGAAAATTTCCTTCATTAACCATGAACTATGCCATTTCCATCACATAAAACACTAAGGAAAATGTCATAGCTTATGTAAATACCAACCCTTATAAGGAATGGTATGATGATATCAAGTTTTACCTTATGCATGGTGAATCTCCATAGGGCCTACTACTTCTCAAAAGGATGTTGTATGTAAAATATTGAAACAATATGTCATCATAGGCAAAAACACATTATGTCAATGGTCTTATGATGGCATATTATTAGTGTGCTTGGGTAAAATCAAAGCCCACATTATTCTTGAGCAAGTCCATGAAGGCACATATGAGGGACATATAGGCCCTAGAGCCATGGCCACCAAGATTAGATGACTAGGCTATTACTAGTTCTATATGGAAAGTAACTTCTTGCAAAAGGTTAAAACTTGTGACACCTATCAACAGCATAGCAACTTTATACACATGTCACCAACTAAGCTACATACTACTTAGATAACTTAGTCATTTCAACAATGGGGATTGGAGATCAATGGACCTATAATGCCTTAGTCTTCTACAGGGCATATCTTTATCATCACTGTAACTGGATACTTCACAAAGTGAGTTGAAACTATTCCCCTAAGGAAGAAAATGTCTCAAAAAGTCTGTAGATTCATACTTGTTAACATAGTATCCTCTTACAGCATACCTATGACCATAGCCATAGATAATGGACCATAATTTAGAAGCCAAAAAACACAAACCTTTTGTCTAGACCTAGTCATCAATCATTTCTTTTTGTTACCATACTACCCTCAAGTCAATGTACAAGCTAAAGCTAGCAACAAAGCCATCATAAACTTCTTGAAAAATATGTTGAACAATAACAAACTCAAGTGGCATGAGAGTCTTGTCCATGCACTTTGGGCCTACTAAACTGTCTTTCAAACTACAACTAGCACAACCCCATATCTCCTGGTTTATGGTTCTAAAGCTATTTTACCTCTTAAATTGTAAGTTCCACCATTGAGGGTGGCTCTAAAACATCATAACTTTTGGGACTCTCATGATTTAGTAGTCCCAGAGTTTGGGCAAGGGTCCTCGCAAGCATGGTGTCATGTTGGACTGTGCAGACCATACCCTTTGCGACACAGTCAACCTGGCACCCAGCCATAAGGCTAGTTTGCATGAAAGAGGTACTAGAGGTAGGTTGTATAGTTCGGAAAATTTTCTATTGCCCAAGCTAACAGACTTGTTACACCTTCTAGTCTGCCCAGCTTAACACTTGACCCAGCTGATGGTCTACCTAGGGACCATGCTAGGAGTTTCCGAAAGTGTTCAAGATGAGCGAAATAGTTCAGTAAGTTTTCTAACTACGAGACCTGCTACGTTACATAGCGTAGCAAGCCTTGGGAAGTCTAATCGGGCATTCAAGATGCAAACTAACAACAATTCAATCCTCTAGGATATCTGCCCCACTTCATCCTTGATGCATGAGTAACATGACGCGGTAAAATGTGGCAAGTTTTGTTAGAAATCATTGCAATTTGAGTGTTACATTATGCTATGCTACGTAGTATAGCACAGCGTAGCAGGGATGTACTTTGATAATACTCCTACTTAGATGGCTTTGATGGAGTAAGCATATTTTCCCATTCTCCAAACATCAAACAAGTTTGCTCTGCTGCCAGTACATGATCATCATTTCATGACAAAATATTCGCAAAGTAAGTCAGAATCTAAGTAACACAGGGTGCTACACTATGCTATGCTATGTAGCGTAGCACAGTGTAGCAGGGAAAGAACACACAAAGGTCCTCTACCAAGTGGTTCTAGTAAGAGAATTCCACTTGGCCACACTCTAGCCTCCAAGCCTGCCTATCTCACTTTACCCTTGGGCCCTAAGCAAAGTTTCCTGATAAAGCATTGCAAATCATATAGGAATTCATGTCACACTGGCTGCTATACTGTGCTACATTGCATAGTGTAGCAAGGATACAAAACACCAAAGTGTCCCAAGGATGAACTCAGTAGGTCTCAGGACTTTTCAGCATGAAAGATAGGGTTGCAGTTGCTTGCCTAGCCAAGCCTCAAGCCAATATTTTCAACTTTCATGCAAGATTTCTTTCAAGACTGGCAACTACACTACACAGTGTAGCATGCGAGTGTTTAAACTACGCCAATACACTAGGTAGTGTAAACAATGTAACACTCTCATGGAAGCCCCAAGACATCTTCAGTTAGCTCCAGGACTTGTTAGCAATGGTTACTCTTGCCCTGGCACCTCTTCAATGGACAAAATTAGCAAGTTTTCTCTATTTTGCATCCCCCCTGACTATCCCAAAGTTGTCCCTATGCTTGACCCTACTCGTGAGAGTAGGAAAGACGTAGTCCTGGAGCACAGGCTCCATTTTACATTCATTGTTGGCATTCCTTGCAAAAAATATGATAGTTCACTGGATTTTGGCACATGTAATTTGAACGGTATGGTCACAGCATAGCAGGTTTCACATCCAACATTACACAGTAGCATGGCATAGTCACGTTTGCACTCTGTGGGACCCAGGACACGTGGCATCCAAACCACATTTCTCTCCCACATCTGGCCCTATAATTACCCCAGCAAATAATGTTCAAGGGTTTGTCTTCTAGAATTTTTATCATGGTTGGCATTTGGCATTATTAGCTTTTGGAATCATCTTTCCTATGGTTGGCTTTTTGAGCATTTTTGGCATTTTGGCATTTTGGCTTTCTGGCAATTAGCTTTGGCAAGGAGACTGGCAAGTAGAAGGTTCCTGTTAGTGAGCTGTTGACAGCAATTCAAGGAGCTATGACCATACCACTTCATTGTAAGTTGTGCCTATCCATAGTTTGCATTAGTTGTACACCATCAACCAAACAAAGATCAAATCCCCTGATCTTGGGGCAGTGCACCTTCTTACTCAAACCTATTTCATTTTGTTTTTCTATCATCATATTTTGCATTATTTTCCATCAGTTTACACTTGTAGCACATCGCTTAATTCGTACAAAACATCTTTAAAACAAACATTTACAAAAGGTTTTTGTACATCGATTAAGTCCTTATTTGATCAACCAAACTGTTCAGGGCACCCCACTTCCATTTACCCTAGCACGGCCCTTGCACAAATCTAGGATTAGGCTATAAGCCTGGTGACCTCTCATTGTTCCAACCACCAACGTTTTTGATCGCTATAGTTTTGGCGCTAGAAGGAGGGCCCTTTGTAACCCTTTCTTGTATCACAGGTAATCCTGCATGTTGTCTATACCCCATTGACTACTAGTGTACACGTCACACCCTTGTGGTTGCCTAAGCACTGGGTGGTGCAAATTAGTCGCAACAATGGTTCCTCTAGAACCCTACAGGATGAAAGCCTCCAACCATTTACTATACTACATTTACTCTATTCACTACCCTATGCTGCCTGCATCTCATGTGGTGTAGTGAACCTCTCAGCGTAATAGTCTTGCTTAGCATTGCAGGCATAGCAGTGAAGGAAGCCAGCTTCTGACACTCCCCAACATACCCCATTTCAACCTCTCCCTTCTCTACAGTTTTCCTTTTAATATAAGAAAATGACTCCCACAACCACTGCCATTTCCACCTCGGACCTAGAGGTCCCCTACTCTGTCCAACACGTGACAAGTCCCAAGCAATCATCCAGCCTAGTGCTGGCACCATGACAATCACTTAGGCCACGGCACCTCTCATCTGAGCGCTTGGCACAAGACATAGAGTAATATGATTTCCTGTGTGCAAAATTCTAGGAGAACCTACCCTTGGATCACCAGGAACCCAAGGATAGATGTAACTTCTAGTTCCTCCACCAAAAAGGGAGGGAGTTCATCCCTACTCTTGATGTCACCATCCCTCTAACTGAAGTGTATCAATGGATGTTAAACTAGTTTATGCAAGTGAGTAGGTCTAGGGAACGGGACATAGCATCCCATTACGATGAAGCATTTTATGACAGACAGGAAGACTTGGAATCCCACTCCGAAGGTAGTGGCCAGACCTATGCCACAGCTATCCCTTCCACCACAGTCTTCTAGTTAAACCCACTCTTCTCCTCTGCCCCCTTCATGGTTGTCACAACCCTACCATAACCCACACCTTTGTCAGCCATGGGCAATCACCCTGTACTTTCAACGTACCAGTAAGTGGGCCCCTCAACTTCTTTCCCAACTACCCTCCCTTCACAATCTATTCCAGCATTGTACCCAACATCAATCACGACTACACTACCATACGTGCACACTCTATCCACGTCACAGTCACATGTCAGTTTCACTCCTAATTCCTCAACTACACCTGTCCCACCACCACCAGCAGACCCAGTCTCAATAGCATGGTGGACTTCATCAGTTTCTCTACATACTACACAGCCATCTTAGATGTTACACTACATGCAACCCCAAGCGTACCAGCTTTTGCATGTAGTACAGCAAAATGCAGGGCTATGGGCCACCTCACCAACTGGGCAATTAGCCAACCCCATGACACCACCAATAGCCACTACCCCAACAGCACCACCCACTAGGTGGTGGACTACCCAGGCAACACCACTTGTTTTAGCAGCTTCAACAATGCCTCCCATGAGATAGGTCACCACCCCAATAGCCCCATCATCCATGATGGCTTCTCACATACCTCTGCAACCATCTCCAATGTCCCCAGGTCTGGATCAAGCTTTGCAACTCATCCAAACCCTCACAAAGGAAATCAAACAACTTAAATCCATCGGTTCTGACACTGTACAAGTCATGGACTTTTATCATGATGACCCTATCAGCCTGGTAGTGCCGATGTTCTTATTTCCCCCTAGGGTGCCACTCCTCAAATTTACAAAATACAATGGGAAGGGTGATCCCAATGCACACTTGGTAACCTTCATCTCTGAGTCTCTACTGATACACCCATGGCCACACATCATCATCCATGTCTTTGTCATGTCTCTGATAGGCCAAGCTCTGGACTGGTACCATGCACTCCCACGCACCTCCATCTCCATCTTGGAAGAGCTACTCAGCTAGTTCATGACTCGCTTCAAGTACAACTTGAAACTGGAGGTCACGCTAGACCAACTCATGAGCAGGACCTGCTAGAATCTGTGTGGAGGTTCATACAGTAGTGGAGTGTAACCTTGAATGAGATACACAAGCCCATCGCTGAGGCCCACTTGTTGGCCATCTTCAAGGATGCAGTAAATGACTTCATTAAGTCTAAGCTCTATTACTTGGCCTCGTGCTCCCTCAACCAGGCATTTGCATAGACCAAAAGCATTTAGAACATGGTTGAAGCTAGCAAGGACCCTACCTATGTCACATACAAAAATGCACACTTCAAGAAAGACAAAAAAAAGGGCAAGGCTATAGCAACAATAGTGACTACTATGGCCAAGGAAAACAAGCCTGACAACAGTAACAACAAAAAGGTGACCACAACACCTAATGTCACACTTGGCTCAAGCAACACCGGTCAACTCTCAACATCAACACCTGCAACACCAACCCAGTCGAGGCCCAACTTTGAGTGCAAGGACTGCTCTAAGTATACCCCCTTACCCATTAAGCCTTCAGAACTCCTGAAGCAATTTTTGGGAGCAGGGTGTATACAACATAAACGGATGTCAAAGGAGGCAATCAAACGCCATCAAAGGTACTGCAAAATTCTATGGAACCCCTCCTTAGCTACATCCAATGAACCTCCAGTCCTAAATAATTTTAGGTTGGAGCATTTCTGTGACTATCACCAAGTGTGTGGTCATGATATGGACTACTATTTAGTGTTGAAAGACGATATACAACACATGATTGATCAAGCCAAGCTAGTCCTAGACAAGAGTAGTCTCGTTCACCCTGAAAACTAGTCAATGCATGTTTACAAATATCCCCTAAATGCTAATAATGTGTGATATACAATCAACGTCATTGGCATTAACAACAATCCAGAACCACCATAGCAACCATTTGTGATGTGTATGCCTCCTCATAGCGCAGAAACGCCAACACCAACAAAAACAACATCACAGCAACCGTTTGTCCTTAAAGTACCTCGTTAGACATCCACCCTTGCACCTTTTGTGCTTAAAGTGGTACCATCACCCATGCTAACACAACAAGCACCATTTTTCATTAAGGTGCCAAAACATCTAAGCTCCCCTACCTAAATCTAGGTAACAAAAATAGCACCACAACCTCCTCATTCAAAAAAATGTGAAGAGTGCCTAGCAGACTAGTAGGCTAGAGAACACACTACATTAGGTCCCTCCAAGCCTACCCCCTTGTCCTCAATGCCCATGGCTCCTTCATCATCAACAACTAGTAACACTACACAGATGTGATCATCACCTTCCCATCCAAGAAAGCCCAATGCTCAACCAGGAACCACTCCCCCTCGGGAGATTCATCTTCTAGGATGAATAGAGGGGGAAAGCGGTAACAAACAACAAGATGGCGGGTAGGAATTTCTCAACACCCTCACATAGGTCAAATAGGCCTTGAAGTAGAAAAACATGAATTTAAGCCTATATGACCTGATAATGACTTCCACTGTGCATCATGCATGTTAACATCCATCCTAGTTGACAAAAACATATTGACCAAAGAGAAACCAATCCATGCTATCATGCTTCCCTCTACGGCTAAAGAACTATGGCCAGCTCAATTGACATTTCACGATAGGTCTAGTACAAGATCCAAAGGGTACACGTTGATGACGGGGCCACTACCAATGTCATCCCATTTTCCATAGTGGACAAATTGGGCTTGGTTGATCAAATCAAGCCCACGACAACTTCTTGCTTGAAATTGTTCAATGGGAAGGGAACTGTCCACATTAACTTTGTGGCAAGGGACTACTTCCCCACAAGCAAGGTATTCATTATCATGGAAGAGATGCCCAAGTTCAACCTAATCTTTGGGAGGTCATGGTTAACCCAATTAAGGATTGTCTCTTCACCGATACATCAAGAAATTCACTTACCCTACGTGGGCGGGGAGGTGATGATCTATGGTGACGAAGCGGCTACCCAAGCCATAAACAACATTGACATGGAGCAGGGTTTGGAGATAGTAATCTCTAAGAACAAAGAATTTGTTCATACTAAAATCCCTTGTGTGACCAATGAGCTGGCCAAAAATGCCAACTCAAATAAAGAAGCCACATGGGCCGAGCTACCTTTTCAAATAGTGGACAACAACATAGAAGAATACCATAACAAAGCTTCTTGGCTATATGCTAGAAAACAACTGCATAATTAGAGATTACCTCTAATCCAATTCCATAAAGGATTGGCTTTAACATTTTTTATCTCCTTCCGTCTCATTTTTAGCATCATGTTCACTGTTTACATTATGTTCATTTTAGCAACATCATGTTCACTATTTACATTATGTTCATTTTAGCAACATGTTCACTATTTGCATTATATTTATTTTTAGCATTACTATCACTGTTTACATTGTTTTAATTGTTTGCATCATGTCTACTGTTCACCTTCGCATCATCTCTACTATTTACATTATGTCCACCATTTACATCATAATTGTTTCTTGCACTGATTATCTACCACTATGGCCCTGGATGGCCTCAAACTAACACCTCAGCCTGAAATGACCTTAAACTATTGAAATGGCCCAGAATGGCCTTAAACTACCATCGCGGTCCGCTATGACCTTAAACTGGCAACCTTAACCTTCTTTACAAATTTTACATTGTTCCGATCTGCAATGACCTTAAACTAGCAATTTTAACATTCTTTTTACATTTAAAACCCAGTGACGATCTGCAAAGACCTTAAACTAGTAAATTTAGCATTCCTTTTACATTTTAGACCTGGTGACAATCTACTATGACCTTAAACTAGAAACTTTAACTCACAATATTACATGGTTACGGTCTACTAAGACATTAAACTAGCAATTTCAATTTACAAATTTTTGCATAGTGGCGGTCTGCTAAGACCTTAAACTAGCAACTATCTTATGTTGCATTATTACTTTACAAATATTCATTACACGCTATTACTGCAAACAGGTATCACTTGACTTGTTCTATTTGCTTATTGTGATAGGTCCAATCGAAAAATGGCTATGCATGGTAACCTTTGTTTGTCTTTGACCTTGACACGGGTCCCTATGGCAGGTTTACAAGATGCTTGAATCTAGAACTGGTAGACTTTGGATTATCCACTCATGACATCATAGCATCCCTAGAAACATCTCTAGACTAGCCCGAACATCTAGTCCAACCTTAGACTTAGAGGCTAAGGATGTGACTGAGGACCCTCTTATTGAAATCCCTATAACTACCCCTAGAGGTGAAGCAAAAACCCTAAAAGTTAGCTTCCTATTACATCCACAGGTACATCAAAACATATCAAAAGTTCTCAATGATAATGTTAAAGTGTTTGCCTGGTCATATGATGACATGCTGAGCCTAGACCCATAGCTCATACAGCACAACATTATCCTAGATCTGCGTGTCAAGGCAGTCAAGCAAAAGGCTCGCAAAATCAAACCGGAGATTGCACTAGCTATACGTGATGAAATCACCAAGCTTTATCAAGTTGGTTTCATATGGGTGATTGATTACTCGGAATGGGTATCGAACATCGTTGTAGTTTCTAAGAAAATGGGAGGTATACGAATTTGTATAGACTTTCGAGACCTAAACAAAGTAACGATTAAGGATGACTTCCCATTACCAAGTATCGATCAACTTATTAACACTATAGTTGGTCATGCCTTACTATCCTTCATGGATGGGTTCTCAAGCTATAACCAGATCCATATAAACCTAGAGCATCAATTGGCAACCACTTTCATGACCCCTTGGGGAACCTTTTGTTACACAATGATGCCCTTTAAATTGAAAAACGCTAGAGCAACCTATCAACGAGCGATGACATACATTTTAGTGACTACCTCTTAGAGAGATTAAATGATTACATTGATAACATAGCAGTCAAGTATAAGGAAGCTATTGATCATCCCAACGATCTCAATATACTCCTCCAATGTTTTCATAGGCATGACCTATGCCTCAACCCTAGGAAGTGTGTTGTCAGAGTTAAAACCGAACACATGCTTGGTTTTGTAGTGTCGGAAACAGGAATACGAGTGGTCCTTGATAAAGTGAGGGCCATCATCAACATAGCACCACCTACAAACCTTAAAGAGTTACGTGGGTTACAAGGCAAATTAAAGTTTATCAGAAGGTTTATCGCGAAGTTGACAGACAAGCTACACCCCATGCAACACTTGCTTAAGAAGGGGGTCAACTTCAAGTGGATAGATCAATGTCAACAAGCCTTTGGTAACCTAAAGAAATAGCTTTTGCATCTCCCAACTATTTACCCACCATAGAGGGATAAGCTTTTCTACATCTACCTTGCCATCTTAGACACATCTATTGCAGCATTGCTATGTTAGAAAAGAGATGACCGGTCTGAAATCCTGGTCTATTACTTAAGCCATGCATTAATTTCTTATGAGGCAAAGTACAATGAGGTAGAAAAATATTGTCTCTCCCTAGTATTTGCTCTCAAAAAGTGGAGACATTACCTATTTCATAGCAAAGTTAACATCATATGCAAGAGCAACATACTTTGATCTATCACAACTAACTTATACAAGAGCAATAGGGTAGCCCGATGGAAAGCTATAACAATAGAATTTGATTTACATTATATGACACAATCATCAACAAAGGGTCAAGAAATAGCCACAAAGCTTACAACTTCACCCGTTGATGATCAGGCAATAATAGAACCCAAATTCCTAGATGAACATATCAATAGTCTAAGCCTTGTACCATCTGACTTTGAAGCAAGTTTACATTTTGACGACACTTCAAATATAGAAGGTGGTAGTGCTACTGCTATTCTTACATTTCCCTCTGGGGAAATTCAACCCTTCATATACCATTTCACATTCCTTTGCACCAACAATGTGGCCAAGTATGAAGGACTTCTTAGGGGCCTCTTAGCAGCTCAAGAGGTAAAGATCCAACATTTGGTAAACCATGGCGACTCACAATTAGTTGTCAACCAGATTACTAAAGTCTGTGCTTGCAAGGCTTCACATTTACAACCTTATTGCGATCTAGCCAAGAGTTTACTAAAATAGTTTACAACGTTAGACATTCAACACATGCCTCATAACGAGAACACAATAGCTGATGCGCTAGCCACATTAGCATTAAACGTGCCATTACACCTATGTGTAACCTTGCCCGCTTCAATAATAGAATGCATAGATCCTATTACTCAAGTGGCACACATCACATCTATAAGTGCAATAGATACCCAAGAGTGGTACACCAACATCAAAGCTTACCTTCAACATCGCGAACCTCCACATGGCTTGACATCCACTCAAAAGGATGCAATATGGAAGCAAGCACGGCAATATGTCCTAATAGGAGATAACACCTTATGCAAATGCTCCTTTGATGGGATATTTCTAACTTATGTTAGTGGGGAACAAGCACAAAATATTGTTAATGAAGTTCATGAGGGACTATGTGAAGGGCACATAGCTCCTAGGGCTATGGCAGCAAAAATCAATGGCCTAAGGTACTACTAGCCTTGCATAGAATGAGATTTCCTTGCCAAAGTTAGGACATGCGATGTATGTCAATGCCATGTGAATCTCATACATGTGTGGCCCACTGAATTTCATCCTACATAGATCATGTGGCCATTCCAACATTGGGGACTAGACATCATAGGACCCATCACACCTAAGTCTTTTGTAGGACATAGCTTCATTATCACCACAACCGAATACTTCACAAAGTGGGTAGAGGCTATTCGCCTGAGGAAGACCACATCTCAACAGGTCTACCACTTTATCCTGGATAACATAGTAACAAGGTTTGGTCTTCCCATAGCTATTGTGATAGACAACAGGCCATAATTTAGTAGCATGGAAACCAAAACCTTTTTTCACAACCTTGGCATCAAACACTGTTTTTCATCGTCATACTACCCATAGGCAAACGATCAAGAAGAGGCAACAAACAAAGCCATCATTAACCTTCTGAAAAAGATGCTTAGCAGCAGCAAGAGGTGATGGCATGAGCAAATCCTCTACATGTTGTGGGCTTACTGTACAACATGCAGAATAGCTATAGGTAAGACCCCATACATTCTCGTTTATGAATCTAAAGTAGTGTTACCTCTTGAATGGTAGGTTCCATCACTTCAAATGATCCTCTCAAACATTGTGGATGAGACTCAAAACAACAAGTCCAGGATCATTGATCTTAACACTGTAGAGGAGGAGTGTGCCCAAACACTTGGTCACATCAAATGGTACTAGGACAAGCAATGGCAAAAGCATCATTGCAACCTACATCAACGGTCAATCAAAAAGGGGGACCTAGTCCTCAAGGCTATTCATGAACCTATACGCAAATTCTCAGCAAACTAGGAAGGTCCTTTCATAGTCATGAAATCCTATGAGAATGGGGCCTTCAAACTAGCTGATATGGATGGCAATGAATTCACAAATCCCATCAACCACTTATACCTCAAGCCATACTATGTTTGACCCAAAGGATTGCATCAGGTACAAAGCAAGGTAAGCAAACTTCTACTACGACATAAAACTAGCATAGAATGTCCGTTATGATGTAAAACTAGCATAGATAGTCCGCTATGACTATAAACTAGCACAGCATGTCTGCTATGATGTTAAATTGGCACAACACATCCTTCAGCTATGATGTAAAACTAGCATCCATAGCATGGTCTGCTACAACCTTAAACTGGCCATCCACCATCTGCTACAATGATAAACTAGCACAGTAGTCTGCTAGGACTTTAAACTAGCACATCACGGTCTACTAGGACCTTAAACCAGTACATCTGATGGTCTACCAAGACCTTAAACTGGGTTTGCAGTGCTACTCCTCCCAGCTCACATCCACGACCCTACGAACAAACAAGCATGCACATTGCCAAAACTCCTAAACAACACAGGGTAGGACGTTGCAGTTCTAGAATGTAGTTCACATTGTTAAGGAAACATCCTCTGGAACACATGCAACATCACCACCCTTGGCATCTTGCTAATCTTCTGGAGATGTTGTTTGACATCTTGCTAACCTTCCAAAGATACCACTATCACAATCACTCATCCTAGCAGTAGCTCTTGCCATTAGCACCTACTTCTGGAGTCCTGGCACTATTGTGGCCCAGCCACAAGGTTGCCATCCTCTAGCCCTCACCATTGTCTGATTACAAGAGGCATTCAGCTATTAGGCTTCTCACCTTGCAGCTGGACTGCATGATGTTTACCTTGAGCAAGGAATCTTGAGCACCTGCATCACCACTACTCCTAGCCTCTTCAGTGCTAACCTCTCTGGCCTTCCGTTACCAGAACCTATGTTGGCCTTCCTACTTTAGACATTGCATGCATTAGATGCAACATTTTCCACCCAACTAATGTCCAAAGCAGGCAAGACTTTTCCCTCACTTCACTTGATGGTCATTTTTTCTAGTTTTCTCTCTATTGTGTTTGCAAGACAAAAGCCAAGATGGTGTTGTTCATAGATGCGCTTCACCACGAGAGTAAGACACTACATTGTTCCAAAATGATCAATTAGATTAGCCTAGCTACTTGCAAGTGCATGTCCTACTCCCTTTCAGATAGTTTAGCCTCCATTCCCTATACCTGCAATTTTTTGTATCCTCTTTACAAGCTTTCCAAATACACAAAGCCCTTTCACATGCCCAACCCCCAAGTCCATGATGGGTGTAACGCAGCTCTCCCCAACAATAAGATTGTTTGCAAGTGAACGTCGGTGTACAACAAAGGAGAAGCGCAAAAATGCAAAAAAGATCAGAAAAGCTCAAAAAAAAAGGGAGACAAGTTCCTAAAAAATGGCACAGCAGGGAATTTACAATTGCTTTGGCCGTAAATTGACCATCTCTAAGCACTCCTGTGAGAGGTCAAAGGCCAACAAATAAAAACACCCATGCATGCTAACTCCCTCATAAGCACTCCAATGAGGGGTCACACTATGGCAACAGTTTTTCAAAGCATTTTACATCCATTTCTTCCCCGAACCTGTTTCCTCGAATCCATCCTTTGCCCCCTTACCTCATGTCACCCTCCCAGTACTCTCAAATGTAGTAAAGCAAGGCACTGAAGAGTGATGTTGGTGTCTGGTTCTTCATGGTGTTTTGTATTATTTGTCAATGTCTCTTGGGTAGATCCTCTAGATGTCAAAAAAGAGGGGTCATTAAAACACCATAAATTTTAAGACTCTCATGATTCAACAGTCCTGAAATTTGGGCAAGGGTCCCCACAAGCATGGTGTCACATTGGACCATGCAGACAATACCCTCTATGGCACAATCAACGTGGCATCCATCCACAAGGCCAATTTGCATGAAAGAGGCATTAGAGGTAGACCATATAGTCTGGAAAATTTTCTACCACCTGAGCTGACAAACTTGCTACACCTTCTAGTCTACCCAACTTGACACTTGACTTGGTTAATGGTCTACCCAGGGACCATGCTAGGAGTTGCCGAAAGTGTTTAGGATGAGTGAAATAGTTCAACAAGTTTTTTAACTATGAGACTTGCTATGCTACATAGCATAGCAGGCCTTGGGAAGATTGATCAGGCATCCAAGATGCAGATTGACAACAATTCAATCCTCTGGGATATCTGCCCCACTTCATCCTTGATGGATGAGTAACATGACATGGTCAAATGTGGCAAGTTTTGTCAGAAATCATTGCAATTTGAGTGTTACACTATGATGCACTACGCAGCGTAGCATAGCATAGCAGGGATGTACTCTGGTAATACTCCTACTCATATGGCTCTAATGGAGTAAGCATATTTGCCCATGCTCCAACCGTCAAATAGGTTTGCTCTACTGCCAAGACATGATCATCATTCTGTGACAAAATGTTTACAAAGTAAGTCAAAATCTAAGTAACACAGGATGCTACACTATGCAGCGTAGCATAGCGTAGCAGGGATAGAATGCACAAAGGTCCTCTGCCAAGTAATTCCAGTAAGAGAATTGCACTTGGCCATACTCTAACCTCCAAGGCTACCTGTCCCACTTCACCCTCAGGCCCTGAACAAAGTTTTTTAACAAAGCATTGCAAATCATACGGGAATTCATGTTACATTAGCTGCTACACTATGCTACGCTACACAACATAGGACAATGTAGCAAGGATACAAAACACCAAAGGTTCCAAGGATGAACTCAGTAGGTCTCAAGACTTTTTAGCATGAAAGAAAGGATTGCAGTTGCTTGCCTAGCCAGGCCTTAGGCTGGTATTTTTGGCTTTCAAGCAAGATTTCTTTCAAGACTGGTGGCTATGCTACACAACGTAGCATGCGAGTGTTTACACTACACTAATACACTGGGCATCGTAAACAATGTAACACTCACGTGGAAGCCCCAATACATATTTCATTAGCTCTAGGACTTGTTAGCAATGGTTACTCTTGCCCTGGCATCTCTTCAATGGACAAAATCAGCAAGTTTGCTCTATTTTTCACCCCGATGACTATCCCCAAAGTTGTCCCTATGCTTGACCATACTTGTGAGAGTACGAAAGATGTAGTCTTGGAGCACAGGCTCCATTTTGCATTCACTATTGGCATTCCTTGCAACAAATTTGGCAATTCATTGGATTCTGGCACATGCAGTTTAAATGGTATGGTCATAGCGTAGCAGGTTTCACATCCAACATTACACAATAGCATGGCACAGTAATGTTTACACTCTGTGGAACCCAGGACACGTGGCATCCAAACCACATTTCTCTCCCACATCTGGCTCTAATAATACCCCAACAAATAATTTTCAAGGGGTTGGCTTCTAGCATTTTTAGCATGGTTGCCATTTGGCATTGTTAGCTTTTGGAATCATCTTTCCTATGGTTGTCGTTTTGAGCATTTTTGGCATTTGGGAATTTTGGCTTTCTAGCGATTAGCTTTGGCAAGGAGACTGGAAAGTAGAAGGTTCCTGTTAGTGTGCTGTTGACAATAGTTCAAGATCTGTGACCATACCACTTCAATGTAAGTTGTGTCTATCCACATTATGCATTAGTTGTACACCTTCAGCCAAACAAAGATCAAATCCCCTGATCTTGGGATGGTGCACCTTCTTACTCAAGCCTATTTCATTTTTTTCTATCATCATATTTTGCATTATTTTTCATCAGTTTACACTTGTAGCTCATCGCTTAATTTGCATACATCTTTAAAACAAACATTTACAGAAGGTTATTGTACACTGATTAAGTCCCTGTCTGATTGACTAGACCATTCAAGGCACCCCGCTTCCGTTTACCCCAACATAGCCCTCGCATGGATCCAAGGTTAGGCTATATGCCTAGTGACCTCTCGATGTTCTAGCCATTGATGTTTTTAGTCGCTACAGGCTCTATCAAATTTCATCAATGATGAACTAAACAAAGAGCTACATACCATTGACCTAGATTGGGTGGAAGAGCAGTGGGTACAAATGCCTGCTCACATTGAGTAGTACCAAGAGAGACAAAAACAATAGCACCACCATGACCCAAACAAATAAAAGATCAAGAAGGAAGACTTAGTACTCAAGACTATTTGTGAGCATGCGTACAAGTTCTCAACCAACGAGGATTCTTTTTTGATCTCCAAGGCCTATGAAAATAGAGCCTTTAGAAGAGCAGACATGGATGAGAATGAGTTGGCCAATCTGGTTAATCATTTTTATCTAAATCCATACTACATCTAACAGACATTTATCTATAGCTACAAACCAACAAGTTGACATCAACAACATTACCACTAATGACAAAAAAGCATGCATGAGCTTTCTCTATCTCTCTCTATTCAACACAGTAAATGAACTATAAAGCTTTGTAACAATGGTCACCTATGGTAACCTGGTTTACTGATTATCTCATGTGGCCTTATGCATTATCATGTAATAACATACTTTCTTTGTTTTATTTTCTTGTACTCTTGGAGTTGTGCTTGCAAGATGAAGCCTGAAGTCGTAGCAAAGGTGCAACTCATCGTAGCAGCAAGTTACCATGGGACCTTGATGTGTAAGATTTAGTTAGCTTGTTCTGTCATACCAAGAGTTCTTGTTTCACATCACATTTGTTACCCTCGATTAAGCCCAACCCTATTGGCCTAATTGTAAGACTTCCTTACCTTGAATAGTAGTGATGACCTATGTTTGACACTCATGTGTTATGAACATAAGATGTTTCCTTCATCATGTTCCATCAAGTCCATTGAGTGTAACACAACTCATTTAATAGAAAAACCAAATCAAAATTGGCCTTGGTACTGAAACTCAATGAAGAATTCACCCCACCAAAAAAAATATGGGAAGCAAATTGCCAAGAAGCCAAAAGACTAATGAAGACTAAAAGACAAATCAATGACTCCAAACATATAAAAAGAGGAGCCTAATGGCTGAAAAAACCTTGGAGTGAGATATTGGTTCCTCAAGAACATTATCGAGTGATCTTTATCTTGAAAACATGAAGCACAAAGACCTCATTGATCATTCAACATGTTATTTCCATAATTGTAACCATGGTGTCAACATTTGGAACTCATAGTTAACCTTGTGACCACTCTTTTATATCCAAATATAGCCTTTATTATTCTATCATAATCTCATCTCATCATCACAAGTAATCTTTTGCATGGTTCAACACTATTGGATCAAGTGCAAAACGAGAATGTTGGTGATGGACCTACAGTGGTTTTTTGTGTTCTTTGTTGATGTCTCTCAAGGAAATCTTCAAAACATCAATAAATAAGGGCCAATGAAACACCATCAAGAAAATGCATGTTGCAATATTTTTAACAATATAACTTTCACCCCATGAAACCTAAGGCTATAATTTTATTGTAAAATGTAAAGATTGTAATCCATGAGATGCAATTTCACATACTTTAACTTTTGGAATTGAAAAAATGACTTATAAGTTGTTGTAGCCTCATTTCCTAAGAGAAAAAGGTTCTACCATGTCTATATTTGGGCTTGGAAAGGTCAAAAATGTCTTTTGGACTACCAAAATTATCATTTTCATGGATTTTGTTGGGGGTATGACCTTTAATATGATAGAAGCACCTATGCCCAGTGTTGGGGGTTTGGCTTTCATTCTCCCAACTATGACTAGCATAGTCACCATAAGGCTAGCATTACCACATTAAGCTTGGAATTGGAGTGGTTAGAGTTTACATTTTTAATGAATCTCAATGTTGCTACTGGAAGACCAGTGTGGGTGGGAGAGGCAAGCATGCATGAAAAAGTCTATTTACTATTTTTGGTAACTAGCATGGTTTTGATGCCTTAGGGGTATTAAAATTTACCATAAATGGAAACTACATTGCAATCAAAAACTTTCCACACCTACATGTGACACTAATCTGTTAGTAATCATGGCAAAAATTTACAACTAAAATTCAATAGTCATATAACCTATATAAGCCAACTTCAGATACACTGAAAAGGTTCCATCACTTGCTTCTCATGGGCTTTCAAATTTATGGCAAACACAAAGCTTTTGGTAATTCTTGATCATGGAACCTTCATTCATTCTAAGCACTTGTAACCTTGAGGCTTGTGTGAGGCTTCTAGAGTAACACTCTAACACTTGGACATAAAGACTCCTAGTGTGGTACCCATTGTTGCCTAAAAAATCATTCACACACCTTACATCATTGTGATCAACATTGTACATCTATGCAAGGAATCATTAAGGTATTTCAATATCAATAGTTGAGAAGTACCTAGACCATGGAGCTAACTATGGTGTGCAAACTACCAACTTCAACAAGCTTCAAACTCCATCAGAGAGAATCGCTTATGCTTTCAAGCACCATTTGTACACATCCCAAACTCTCTTTATTTTTAACATTTTCATTGTAATAAAGTTTACAATTCTATTTTTTGTGAAAACTATCATAGTTTTTATTCTATAAATTCATTTTAAATCATATTTACACCACTTTACCATTCATTTACCTCATTTACACTTCTCAAGTCCCTAGGTAATCAACAAGATCATCTAGGGCACCTTGGATCCTCTTTCTCGGAGGCCCTTGGAATCCAAGGTTAAAGCTAATCTACACTTGGGATTTTCGATTTCCAATGATTGAATTTTTTAGGCACATGAAAGTCTAGTGGGAAGAGGAAATTATTTTTCCATTTTGAACTTTTTGGAAAATAGAGAAAAAGAGCTTGTTGCTGCTACTAAGAAAGATGATACCAGAAGGAGAGAGAAAATTTGTAGGTGGATTCCACCAAGGAACACATGTCAATGAAACCAAGAGTGCCAAGAAGGAGCAAAACATGGCACCTATGAGACCTAAGTGAGTTCACCTTTTCACTTTATAGCCTTCCTTTTTATCAATTTTCATCATTTTCAATTTCTCTTTCACATGGGAGAAGGAAGAAAAGCTGGAGCAAGAGGCATGCCTAAATGCTCATGATCCTAGTAGGACTTATGGTAGTGCACACCAATGGGCAAACATGCTAGCCATCATGTTATGCATGTAGCACTACTAACATGCACCTAGCTAGCCTACACCAGTAGCCATGCTAGTACTAGTACCATAGAGTATGGATAATCATAAATCAAATAGTAAAAAGGAAAGGGAAAAAATATAAGATAAGGGTCTTTAGGAGAATACTAAAAGAAAAGGACATAGATGTACCCTTGGGAAGAGCATATTGTTGAAGTAGAAGGAGACATAGGTTGCATGCAAGCATTTCATAGCTGTTGCTAGAAGGAAAGAAGGAAACATGTAGGACATCTCATGTTTATTTGTTTTTTTATGTTTGATATCAAAGAATGTAAGCTAAGGAAAATAGACACTTAGTACCTATGTATCTTTGGCTTCTAATGACAATGGTCAACATTAGGCTACGAGACCTCACACTAGGCCAACATGTCATGTGGTTCCTCCCATGTGTGCCTCCACATGCACATAGAAAAAAGGACTTCATCTTCTTGCATATATTTATTTATGATCAAGGTGAAGGGAATGTACATAGTGCTCAACTCCTATCAACAATTAGGCTAGCACATTTCTTGACATCACTAGTGCATGTCTTCATATGCACCATGCATGCATGCATGGTAGGGCTACATGTCTTTTTTTTTAAATAATTTTATTTAAAATTTTATTACTATAGGAAATGGTTGGAGTCTATAAGTGCATAGCACCAACACATAGTGCCATCCTACAATAGCATTGTGCAATGTATGCTATTGCATAGTAATATATAGAGCCCCATTGGTGCTCCACTGATAACAACTATTGTCAAGAAGTACCAACATAAATCGCATGCCTCTTTTTTATATATTTTTTATTTTTCTAATTTTTTTAGTTGGGAGGAATGTTAGAATTAGCTCTACTAATGTAATGCTAATGGGCACATTAGTGTCACCCACATATAGCTAGGTAAGTAACAAGGTAGGGTGTAGACTAAGCAAACTAAACAAAAATTTCTGAGTGCTTGGTGGAAGGAAAAAATCAAAATTTTATTTAAGTGTTAGTACTTAGGTAGAATGAAAATGAAATCAAAATTTTCTAACTCTTAGCACGAAAGAACAAAACTAAAATTTGACTAATTCTAGACACTAGGCAAAAGAAACCAAAAATTTTCGAACTCTAAGTAGTATGGAACAAAACCAAAAAAAATTTAAGTCTAAAGGAACAAGCAAAAAGATAAAATTTTTTCTATGTATTGAGTAAAATTGAAATTAATGTAAGTGTCAAGAGAGAAGGGATGCCAAAACTGAAATTTGGTTAAGTATGGAAGGGAAAGAAAGTGAGTGAACATTTTCCTAAATTTATTGTTGATAAAGTGAAAAATTTTACCTAAGTGTTGACACTAAATGAAGGTAAAATTTGACTAACTGTTGGTGATGCAAATGCATAGAAAATTTGGCTAAGTATATGAAGAGGAGAACCACAACATTCACTAATAAAAAATTTTGACTAGATGTTATAGAAAAATAGCCATGCATAGGGAAGCAATACCTAGGTGCCTAAGAACAAAGGGGGAAAATTGGTCATAGTCAAAAAAAATGATGAGTGAAAAAGTAACTAAGTATGGGACCAAAAAAGGTAATAAAAGGAACGTCTAAGTATCATGATTGGTGTTGCCTAATTAATATGAGGTGAAGACCTTTAAGGAATGTCACGAAGTTGGACTTGTGAATTTTAAGACTTTTTTTTTATGCTACATGATCTTTCCTAGTAAAATTTCATAGTTTGAATATTTTTTTTATTCAAGTGTTGTGCATTTATGCTCATCTCATGGATACTAACTATTGATTTTGCATGTTATTTTGTAAGTAGGTGCCATCTCAAGGCTCTTAGCAATTATTCTTATGTATTTCCTAATTTGTGATGTAACTCCTATGGTCACAGAGAGATATCAGAGGATGAGAGTTCTCCCTATTATTAATGATTTGTCTTTGTATTAAAAGTAGATTTGAGCTTGACCGAGAGCCAATAACTTTCTAGAATTCTGTATAGAGAATTTTTACATACTTTTATGGACTATGTTACCTTTGTGGATAGTCTCATATGCACTCTAGAGGATCTATCTTGGGATTGGCTCTTAGAACATGTTATCTAAGATCCAAATGACATTGACATAATAGTAGATGAGACGGTCAAGATGTGGGATAACTAGTGCAAGGAGTTGTATCATTTATAGAGGGATCATTCTTACAAGAAATTCAAAACTAATACCACATTGTTACTAGATACTTGCAACATCAAGATCTTATTCAATCCTATTAATAATCACATTACAATCTCCAACTATGATCTCTCAATTATGGTTATTGTATTTCTTCTAAGTTTTGAGCTTTCCTTGTGATCAACACTATGGTATGATATGACTAGTTGTTTTTGTGCTCCTTTAGGTTTGATGATCTTAATCAAGAGGACACTTATTTGGAGATGTTGAAACATAGCTTTTGGCAAGTGGATCTTAAGGAGAATTGGCATCCTACCATATTTGCCCACTTTTCTAATAAGATGTAGTAGGCTTAGAAACACTAATGATAACAAGGACTTTTATAGGCTGGTTTGGTTCATGTTCTCTATGATACACCTAATTTAGACATGAGGGGAAAGTGACCTAAGGATTCCCATATCCATCTAGTGCATAAGAATAAGTTACACAATGTTAATTTCCCAAGTTCCATATTTGGTACTTAGCTCCATTTTTCTTATGTTTTGATTTATCTTTCTCTATATATGTGCTTCATGTTCAATGGTCTGTGGTTTTTTGTTTTCAAAAAAAATTTATGGATTTAAAAGTTGTGTATATTTAACTTGAGAACATAAAAGAGAGAAGCTTACAAGCCAATGTACACAACATCATTGCAAGTCATCAATGGCTAGTGAGTAATGATGGGAGGAAGTACCTTGCTCACTTAGAGTATGCAAGGATGATTCCATTACTTACATTAAGGCCTTCTAACATCTTGCCCATGGATGTGATTATTTTGATAAGATGTTATTTAAACTAGCAGCAATTTTTTGTGTTCTAGACTCAGGGAAAGAAGGTCATGTTACCTTGAAACTAAGATTCATTAAGACACTAGTTTAACTTTCCTAATATTAGCCAAATGGTTGAGGGAAATGACAACCCATCAATCATTGATCAAGAGCTAGTTATTCAATGGGCTTAATATGTTTACAAGTCTTACAACATTCCTAAGTATGAGAATCATGATTTGATTCAAATTTATCATCTCTTTATTGAGAGTGTATTTTTTGACAACATCACATAGTGCAAAACTACTTCTTCCATTAAGCTAATGGTCATCTATAATGTCATGATTCATGGCATTTGCCATGATTTGGCTAACAACCTAGAGGAGAAGGTATCTAGTAAGTTAGTCAATATTGACATTAGTAAAATCTCTAGTAAGTTCATTAACTTCAACTTATACTATGGGATGTTGCATTATTTCATAAAGTTGCTAGCTTGTACTAATCACAAGGAAAAGGAGTTGAATGAGTAGGACTTCCCTTGTCCCATGTGCTAACATGTGACAAACATCATGATGACTTTGCTTACTACATTGGGTTATCTTTTGGAGATGGCATCATTGTTGTGAGAGGATTTAGGTGAGGACTTCATTCCTAATAGTGTGGCATCACCTAGGAAATGTTCAATTCATGAGAATCTAGTGTAGGAGATGCAAGTGATGAGGGAGTATGGCTTAGGCATATAGGAAGAAGGGTAGATGATGATGAAGATGAGGGAAGTTTCTATTGCAATAGTAGATATGTATGATTCAAATGAGGAGTTAAAAGCAAAAGTGATCAAGACAACAAAGATATTAAGTTACCTAGAAAAAAACTTGTATTTTATATTTCATTTTTAATAATGGAATCTTTGTATTTTGATGTTTTATAATGTTATTGTTAGCAATGTTACATGATTTTTTGTTGTTTGTTAATTTCTTACAACTAATGTGAACGCAAACAAGAAAGTGTAGAGAGAAGCACTAGCCAATTCAAGGAAAAGAGAAGAAGGAAAAAGGAAGATCCATAAAGAAGAAGAAAAGAA
Source organism: Gnetum montanum (assembly GCA_015680685.1). Classification (NCBI taxonomy): domain Eukaryota; kingdom Viridiplantae; phylum Streptophyta; class Gnetopsida; order Gnetales; family Gnetaceae; genus Gnetum; species Gnetum montanum. Next base: position 54,482 of record MNCI01010388.1, read on the forward strand.
AGCTAGAGAGAAAGTAGAGAGGTAGACAAGAAGAGCAAAGGATCCATGAGAAAATATAATCGAGCGAAAGGGAGGTAGTAGAGATAGCAAAGAGAGCAAAAAATAAGACCTTACTGCAACAATAGCTATTTCATAAGGCATCAAACATTGAAATAGAAGATGCACGTAAACTTTCAGAATTTTTTATTGTATGGAAAATATGTGATTGTTTGTTCACAAAAAATAATAATGATTTTATTTGGCTTATAGATCATGAAATAGATGACATTGATATAGATAAGATGTCATTTCCTTTCAAGACTATTGGATTGCCTCTCTAGAAGAAAAAGATACTTGATGAAGCTAGGATAAGGTGGTTAGAAAAGAAATTGAAGAAAAGGAAAGAGCTATTAACTTATGATGACCTAGTGATTTTATTTATATTTTTTACTTTATTTTAATAAGCTAGAATTATTTGTGAATTTTTTTATTTTGTTTTAATTTTTGTAATTTTATATATGATATTTTAAGATTGATATGGAAACATGTTGAAAAAGAGGAACTAGTTAGAGAAACGATTACTTGCATTAGTAAGAAGCTAAAGGCTATTTCACGCAATGGTAAATTAGTTTATTTATATATATATATATATATTTGCTCTTCATATATTATTGTTTTATCTTATGTATTTATTTATATTATTTTTGTTTATATTAGTAATTAGAATCAACACAAAAGAACAGATTGATTTACAAGGAGAAACATTTACATCTCACCAAACAACTTAGGAAAGAAAGGGCACCACAAAAGGTAAGATACATATTTTCTTAAGAAGATGGAAGTTAGTGATGCCTTAGAACCCTTTAAAGGTTATGTGAAGGTTAAGATGAAAGAAAAAGAGATGAAGGTCCCTAATGCAAGAGAGAAGGGTAAGATGGAAAGGAATTCTAGTGTTGATGACCCTACCATTTTAGATGTTTAGATGTGCCTATAGAAAATTTGGACTACCCATTCATCTCTCCCAAAGACATTACCCAATAATTGATTGATATCTTTAGTTACAAGGCCTCAAAGATAGGGGTAATATTACATGATGATAGGTGTGCAGTAAGACCTAGTGGCATGGCTATAGGTAAGAAAATATATTTTATTTTGTTATTATTATTTGTTTTTATTTTTATTAATTTTTTTATTTTTGGTAATTTTTTTTAATTTTATATTTGACTTATGTTGTTGGTATTTTTGTTTATTTTTATGTTTCTAATGTTTTAAACTTTATTTTGTTTTTGTGCATATAAGGGCCCCACGAGGTTTGGGTAGTAGTGAGAAGGATGCAAAAGATGTGGAGGTTTTGAAGAAGATCTTCCCTTCTCATGATGAGATGGTAGGTGGTCAAGATGATCAAAATCAAATAGATTAAGATAAGACTTGTTTTAAGCTTTATATTATTTTTTTATCAATATTATATATAGCTTTTGATGGGATGTGTTTTGATGGATGTTGTATGGACATTTTGCTATGGTACAAGAACTATTATTTTTATTTATTTATTATGTTTTATGTTTTTGTAATTTTATATTTTTCTATATTTATATTTTTTTCTAAGTTCTATATATTTATAGGTTTTTCTAAGGTTTATGTGTTTATTGATTTTTGATTTTCTTTTCTATCATGGAAAAGAAAATCATGTGATAAAAATAAAAATAAATATAAATATAAAAGATCTAAGCTTTCATAAAAAAAATTGTGTTATAGGCAATAAAGAAAATGAAGCTAGAAAAGTGGTATAATATACAAAGATATAAATTAAAACACATAGCATAATGACTAAGTAAAAACAGAAAACATGCACAAACTCCAAGATTAACTATAAAGAAGGAAAGAATAAGCAAAGAGAAATTGGAATGGGATAATTGCAGATGTTATACCTGGGTTAGAGCTTTTCCAGACTTCACTCTAGTATGACGTTTTAAACTTTTAATGGACTTCACCATATCAAATTCATTGAATCCTAAGTCTACAACCTCATACATGTTAAAAGACTAAGAAATTCTAATTTTGGATTCTTTGGTTTTGGTTTAGTAGAGGTTTATCCTATAAATACACATTGGGATCCTAGCCTAGACTCTCCTACAACATAGAGATGAGAAATAGCAGGTATCTCAAGATTTGCACGAGTCACTACCTCTTTATTCTTGTAGAGGGAACAATTTTAAATACTGTAACAAGGAAGAGATAACAAGATGATAGGCTAACTTAGGCATTTCTAAAATATCATTTCTTCTTGATGAGTTACTAAACAAAAACTTAATGACTCCTAGGATCTCTACTCTAGCACCACTAAACGATATTAAAGATGAGTTATATTTAGATTATCTGACATGTTTCTCAAATCTAATACACTTAATAATAGATCATGAGATGGTTTTGGTTTTGGTTTTATCATCAACATGTACTAAAGATAGCAACATGTTGTCTCCTACTTGTTATATGATGTAGATTGGACGTTAGTGTATAGCATCTATGATAGGATGAATTTTGATGTTTTTCCTTTTGAATATCAAGTAATCTTCTTTGTACTTTGGATTATTAAGCATAAATGAGATTTCTTGAGCATGAGCTTAAATGTCTACAAGCATGGTGATTGATTTGAGAAGCTTCTCCAAAGCCAAGCAATGCTCCGTAGAAGTCAAATTAAGATCAAAGAGGGAAATATTGGTTCCCTTTAATTTCATTACAACTATGATTTTAAGCAAATCCTTACCTCTAGCTATTTCCTCCTTATTCACGACTGAAGGGAAAATAGAGTTTGATATAGTAGGAGTCAGTGTGACAATAGGAAAGGAAGGACTAACATCAAGTTTAGTTTTAAAAGAGACCTACGTTTTGTTTTGGACAAGGTAATTAGATGCTTACTTCTTCTATTTTCATTTTTTTGTTTAATATTCTTTTATGCACATGTTAGGATTCTAACTAGGAATGTTGGAATGAGAAGTAATGGAGTCTCTTAGGACTTAGATGGGTGGAATATGCATGATGAAGGAGGAATTTCCTACATTAGGATAGGTGAAAAGCTAATAGATCTAGATGATGTTGACAAGGGAAGATAGTTTCTTGGAGAATATGAAGGATAAGAAAAAGAGGGGTTTATGCATACAAAGTCTTCTATAATGTGGGGTCATATTGAGGACTAGGAAAGCTCTATGCATATTCTTGGAAGAGAAGGAATTGGCATAATTTCAAGAAATATTGATGACAAAAGGATTTTTAGACCTTGAAGATTTTAACTAGGGGGATGAATAGGAAGCATTTTGGGAAGGCCCCATTTGAATGAAAAAGAATTCTTTCAAACAATTTATTTTCTTCTCCAAGTAAAATGCAAAAATGCTTCATGCATGTACATTCAGTGAGTCCTAAACATTTTGCATATTTTGATTACTAGGTTGTATACAAGTGGTCTAGGATAGACAAATTTTCCTCTAATATAATCATTGATAGCTTCATTAGAGATATCCAATAACTACTCATCAAGAAAAGGATGTGTAAGCTCCATGGTAGCAAATGTTCATCTAGAAAATAATTGGGAGATAAACTCATTATATGCTTGTTCGATTACAAGGAGCTTTTACAAAGTACCACCCTTAGTGACATTATACTTAAATTTTTACATAAGGTTCTAAAAAGCTATTTGAGAAAAATAATGAACCAATGAGGTAGGGATTTGTATCACTCAAGTGCTTTCCCAATCAAAGAGTTGGAAAAACTTCTATGTATAATGTGGGGATAATTATCTAATAACATACATTCATTTTGAAAGATGCTTACATCATTAGTGAGATTAGATTACTCATTATACTTAGTGAAATTCAAGAATGAAACCTCATTAGAAACTTGGATAGGAGGAATTAGTCATATAATCATTTTTTGGTAAATATTTCTTTAATGTAAATATTGATATTAAGGCATAACTCTCTATCTTGAATCCTTTTACTATTTAAGTTGAAGCATGGATGTTAAAAGTAATGTAAATTTTGGAGTAGGATCATCCTCAAATAATTGACTTTCTTCTTTTAATTTTTTATAGCATCAATTATAAGTTTGTATACCTAAGTATAACTAGAGAGAAAGACCCTATTAGTTTGAAGAGGAACTAGATCTAAATCAGTGCTATCATCTAGAATCCTAGGTTTGGAGCCTATTTGGAAGATCTCAACTAGATGAAGGTTTCTAGCTATAGCATTGTATATTAGGTTTTATGAACATTGAGGCATAATCTACCTTGAGTCCACCGTAATAATGTACCTAATTCAAGGCTCTTGGGTAATTTCATACAGTGCTTTTCAAGAGTGATTTCATAACACTTGATATCAAATTTTTAGTTCATGGTTTAAGACTAGTGGTGGTTTGAGGTTCAAGAATGCAGTTTTTTAATCATGATATATGTGCTAAGAACAAAGGGGATCAAAATTTTGGTAATGCTCCTCCTAGTTCTAATTGATAAGGAGCTTCCATGAATTCCATAATCCAAGGTCTCTCAATGTTACAGTGAATTTAAATAAGAAATGAAAATGAAAGCTTTATTCTTGCTCAAAATGAAGAATTTACAAAATAAAGGAAGCACATATTCCCAAGGATAGACAAGAGGTTCATTCTAGGTCTCATAAATAGTTAATCAAAGTAATCACACACACAAGAATGAAAACCAAGAAAATTGGTCAAGGTCCTCTCTCTTTGTTCTCATAACTCTACACACAATGGTTAATTATCATCTTTACACTTCCTTTCCCAAGATACTCTCTTAAGGATCTCTTACCTCACTCTTAAGACCAATCTTCTCCCTTAGGACTAGGCTCCTCCTTTGAGACTAATCCTCATCCTTTCAATTAACCTACCTAAACTTAAGTCTTTGATGCCTTTTTATAGTTTTCCAACCCTTCATCTTCCCTCCAAATTAGAATTCAATTTGAAGTCCATTGAAATCCATACGAGACATCTTCAAGAAGTAGGAGACATCTTTCCTGAAATAGCTAGATCTCAAAGGAGACATCTTGGAAGTGGAAGAGATGTCTTGAAAATAGAGGAGATTTCTTGCAAACATGTGAGACGTCTTGCAGGAGACATCTTAAGCTAGGGGATATGTCATGAGCATGGAGGAGACTTCTTGCTATTACAAGAGATACCTCTTCAAATAGGCCAAAATTTCAAGATGCTTGTTTTGAGGTCTAGAATCTCCGAACACTTTCAAACAAGTCTCCATTAACCCCAAAACCCACCTAAACTCATCAAAATGAGCCTAAAACACCTCCAAACATGCCAAAACACCAAGAAAAGATCTAATCATGGGATTTATGGTACATTAGCCTTTTTGATGTTCACATCAACACCCTTCCTCTTAAAAAGACTCTTGATTTCTAGAAAAGAGTTTGTTACACTTGGGATAGCTGTTGCTCCCTCACATAGGCCACAATTCACAAAAAAACCAAAGCACAACATACATGAAATGATTAGACCTCATAAAAGTTTTTCTCTACCATCCAAAACTTATTTCACAACCCACATAAACACACAACATGATATATGCATGACATATATAGACACACATACATATACAAATAGGACACACTTATTCAAGATACATGAAGGATTACAAAATGCTTGGGTGATATCCTCATCATTAAAATTTTCATGCTTAGTGACCTTTCACTAGCTGGAAGTTAGCATATCCCAATAACTTAAGGCCATCACACTTCTCACAATAATTAAGACTCAATGATCAAAATCATCATGAAAATTATTATCATTTGAGATTTTGGTTTTGAGATTCCCTTGTTCATGGAGCCTTATCCTCATGTCCAATCATGCTTTCTTCATTTGATCATCTCCTTGGAATTCTTCCCTTGCATCTCATTAATAACTCAAACCTCCAACAAATAAAGAATAAGAAAAATAAAAAGGATTAGGCTATCTTAACCTAACATTATTTCTTCCCTTATTTTTCCTCTTTTTTACCTTATTCTTTTTGTGTTTGGAAGACTACCACTTAGCTTACTTTCACCATTAGCACAACAACAATAACATAGATTTTCTTCATGCTACTCATCCATTTCATAGCCAAGACAATCAATGTCATTAATAAATTTCAAAAATTAATCATTGCTATAATCCATATCAAACATCTCCAAATTTTGGAAAATCGTATCATTATCAATGTCTTCACTAACCTCAATAATGACCTTTCTATGAATACTGCCATAGCCATCATTATCCCATACAAAATCAAATTCATTACCATCATTAGCTTTGCTCTCATTCATAACTGCATCAAAAATTACATTATTTTTATCAAGAAAAATAGGACTCACAATGTTATCATAATCACTACAATGATCATGATGCACATCATTACAATTGAACAAACCACTATCAAGTCAAAGTGAAAGCTAGAAACCCTCATAATAGCTTCATCATTAGAGACATTACTACCATCAACAAGATAAATCTCAAACTTACTTACCTCTTCATGTCTTCTCCCATCCAACCTTGGTTCCACTTTATCTTTAACATGTGACTGTCTAGCATCATCAAAATAGGAAGATTCTAAATCCTAAATAGGAGTCCCTAAACCAAGTGATTTCTCCCCTTCAAAGGAATTATCATCAAACTCTTCATCATACTTTGGAGGTTCCCACTCAAAAGGTAAACTCTCCTATATGGCCTCAACAAAAGATTCATCAAAAATCACATCAAAGAAACTATTCTTCCACATACCTTATGTAGAAGACTCACCTATCTTCCATGAGATAGCCTCAACTTGACTTAGAATCTCCTTTCCCTTGCCACAAGATATAGAATAATTGCAAAAAGTATGAGAATCATACCTTCTAGTGATGCTCTTGATCCTTCTTAGAGAATTTCCTTGATCTTGGCCTCTCTTTTGGCTTTGATCCTTCACCCTTCATGACTCATATTTTCAGCACTTAGAGCATGAAGAAAAACATCATCTTAATCTTCTCCTTGTCCAAAGTCTTCATTTTTAAAAGGAAGATCATCTTCAAGTGATAGCATTAATGAATGTCTTAAAGAAGGTCTTGGTGAATAATTACATGAATTATACCCTTTCTTAGATGCTTTTTGTGAAGTAGCATATTCATTTTTCTCTTCAATCTTTTCAAGTTTCTCAACAATGAGCTTGAGATAATTTCTCATGCCATCCATGTGTCTTGACAAAGCATGAACTATCTTCTTATTTGGAGGGATGATGGAAATTGATCTAAAAGGAAATTTTCAAAAACTTCTACAATGAAAGATGAAATTTTCAAGATTTATCAGAGAATGAGATAATAAATACTCAAATATTAAGAGAAATAAGTACAAGATCTTCAAACCCTCACTATTACAAGCCAATGTGTCTATAATTTCATAATTATCTTTCAATTCTTGAAATACTTGACAAACTTAGGAATCAAAGGAAAACTTTTAAACCCTAGGATGAGTAGAATAATTAGCAAGGAAGAATTCAACCAAGCTTGAGAATTTGAAGCTATTCTTTATAATTGAGATGAGAATTATCCTCTTGAATTCAATTAACTTCAATTCCAAGCCACTCTAATACAAATCTTATGAGGATCTTCCATATATTCCAGCATCCAAGCTCTCTCAAAATTACAAATAGTAAATTTAAATAATAAATGAAAAGTAAAGTTTTATTATTACTCAAAATGAAGAATTTACATAATAAAGGAAGTACACATTCCCAAGGACAAACAAGAGATTCAATCCAATTCTCATACACACTCAATCAAAGAAATCACATACATAAGAATGAAAACCAAGGTAATTGGCCAAGGCCCTCTCTCTTTCTTCTCACAACCCTCCACACAATGACCAATTATGACTCACAAACAAGAAGAACAAGAGTGATCAAGATAATCATCACACTTCCTTTTTCAAGATACACTCTTGAGGATCTCTTATCTTACTCTTGAGACTAGACTTCTCTCTTAGGACTAGCCTCCTCCTTTGAGACTAACCTTTATCCTTTTGATTAGCCTACCCAAACTTAGGCCTTTAATTCCTTCTTATAGCTTTCAAAGTGACCCTCCATCTTTCCTCCAAATTAGAAATCAATTTGAAGTTTATTGAGATCCATATAAGACATCTTAAAGAAGTAGGAGGCACCTATCCTGAAATAACCAAATCTTAAAAGCTAACATCTTGTGGGAAGAGGAGATGTCTTGAAAATAGAGAAAATGTCTTGCAAACATGTGAGATTTCTTTTAGGAGACATCTTAAGCTAGGGGATATGTCTTCATCATCGAGGATGTGTCTTACTGTTAGAGAAGACATCTCTCTAGGCTAACCAAAATTTAAAGATGCTTGTTTTGAGGTTTGGAACCTCCAGAAACTTTCAAATAAGGCCCCATTTATATCAAAACCCCATAAAATCATCAAAATGAACCCAAAACACCCCTAAACATGCCATAAGTCTAGGGAAAGATCCCATTATTATATCAATGGTACATTGTCCTTTTGGATGTCCACATCACCAATTCTCTTAATAGGCTAGTTCAAGATGATAATGTGAAATAACATGTGCATGATTATATTCCCAAACATGAATACATGAATGACAACGAGAAGGTGACTTCCAAGAGAAATGATAATGATCCTCTCAAAAAGATGCAAATCATGTGGATTTAGCTATTAGAGGTCAACAATGTGATTCTTAGTCACTTTTCAATTATTGAATAGATGAAAATGATCTATGACATTATGGATAAAATGGATGTGACATACTTGTAGAAGCTAAATTTAGGTATCAAACATAAGCTATCCATGGCTCAAAATTTTATGTTACAAAACTATATGAAGTATATAGGAGATGTCCTTGATGATGTCTAGGTCTCTATGAGGGACATCCTACAAAGGTTAATGATCCTAGAGATGAAGAATAAAAATAACATGAGGTAAGAATTGAGAAAATTGAGGACTAATTAATTGTACAAGAAAAAGTAGTTGCAACTACTTCTAGGGGATCCACACCTAAAGTTTGGATCAAAAAACATAAATCCTATAAATTGGACCAAGATGATAAGCTTATAGATACCTTCCTCTTCAATATGAATTAATTCTTGGAGATGAATAAGTATACAGATCAATCCAAAGTTAACATCACTTCCAAATTCCTAAGGAAATTTTCTCAAATCCAATGGGTTAACATTATCTAGGAGACAAGATATGGGATATCTTAAAGATTAATAGAGATATGGAAATAATTTACAACTATCCTAATCAAGAACTTTCACCCAAACACATCCACTGATAAAGCTTGGATGAAGTTCATAGAAATCTAACAAATAGAAATGTTGATGGATTGTCTCAATAAGTAATAGGAGGTGGTGTTACAAATTCTTATTATGGATGACAAGATCAACTTTTGAATCTTTTTCAATGGTTTAAATCCCTAGTCCTAGTGGAAGATCAAAAATAGCAAGATTACAAAGTACAAGAAAGCACTTGAATTAGTTACCAATTTTTTAGTTCTTTCTAAGCTCAAAAAGGAGAAAAAGAATCATGTAGATGCATCCCAAAATAGCAAAAATCTTGGTGGCAAATTCGGTCAATCTAGAGAAAGGAATTTTAGTGGTGACTTTCAAGGTCAATGTTCTATTGTTACCTCTAGTTCCCGAGCTTGTTAATAGGGTTATGAAAAGTATCTAATTCTTGAATAATCCTCTAAGGTATCCTATAGTAAGATGATTTATCTACTTAGTAAATCATATTTCTTATGATTTCCCTCAAAACCCTAATTAATAACCAATTTGAAGTAATCCAAATGGTACTAAGTAATTAAACAATATCAAGTACAAGCCATATGTTTGATTAATGATGATGTAACAACAGATCAAGATCCTTAGCATAATGGAACAAATCTCTTAGAGCTTGATGGTGATTTAGCATAATTTTCAATAAGAGTAGTTAAAGCAAAAAAACAAACTTATATTTGATACAGGTGGTTCTAGTATGGTTTTTATCAAATTTGATGGATACCTTGGCTGACACTAGAGCTAGCCATAACTTTCTTTTATCAAAAATTTCTCACACCCTTAATTTCTTGATTAAACCTACTTACTCATCTTCTAAATTAGCCAAGTTTTACCAAAAAAATATAAAAGATGATGAAGGTAGGCCAGTGGAATGGAAAACTATATTTTTTATAGTACTATGTGTTGACCTTTTGGTATGTCAAAACCTTAAGGAAAATGGAGAACAAGGTTGTTTGTGTGGTTCTATGATTATTGTGTTTGTAGATCAAGAACTTGAATTAAGATAATAAGGTTTGTGGAAGCTCAATAACATGGACAAGAAACAAAGAATTCAAAATGACAAGAAAGCTAAAGAAAGACATCTCCAAGAAATAGTAGACATCTTGGTAGAATTGAAGGCAACATTGGAGAAGACGTCTCTACAAAATAGTATATGTCTTTCATCAAGCAAAGATGTCTTTCACCAGAAAAAGACATCTTCACAAAATGAAAACTAGTCACAGAAAAACATATTTCACCAAACAAAGATGTCTCTCTAGAATGAAGGCCAAATTTAGAAAGATGTCTCACACACGAATAATACATCTTCCATGACCATTAGCTAGCTATTGCACAAGTTCCAAGATGGATTTGAAAGCATAGTGGCTATAAGAAGACATCATTCTCATTGGGAAATGTGTAAGCTTTTGTACTATCATTGTGTAATCATTTGACAATCATTGTTATTCCTCATTATTCTATCTTTTTACTGTTGTAAAATGAGTTGTACCTCAAGTACAAGGATCAGCAAGCCAAGTTGCATTCATCCCTTGTAATCATTGTTCTCTTTTGTTGCTTTGTAGGGTTGATGTGCTTCTTGTGGGAAGGCATCTTACTTGATCTTGATAAAATCATATGGAATTAAGTGTTGCTGTAGTGACATTACACTCCAAAGCAAAGCTCAAAGTTGTAAAGGTAGTCAAATCCTTAAAACCAAATTCTAAGCTTGTTGGCACCTTGTGAGGTTGAGTGGATTCATAGCGTTGAATCACTCCAAAGTGGAGCTTAGAGCTTTACAGGATGTGGTATCCTTCAAATCACAATTTGAAAGGAACAAAGTTTGGAGGTATGTTTGTGAACTACCCTCTAAGTGTGGACTACCCAAGTTAGGTAACCATGTTAAAATTGATATGCTCTTTTTGTAAAAGAATTTTTTTAAAAAAAGTTATTCATCTCCCCCCTTCTAAGTTCAATAATCCTTAAGTGGTATCGAATCTTGGTACTCTTTNATAATCTCAAAAAGGAAAAATAAGACCTTAAGGCTGAGATTCAAAGACTAACAAATATGATTGAGTAGATGAACAAGAACTCTATGGAGAAGCCCAAAGACCAAAAATAGCATTTATCTAGGTTTGGTAAATCTTCTAAACCAAAAAACTTTAAATGATTCTTTTGTGGTAAATACAGCCATATTCAATCTTTTTGCTATCTTAGAATGCATCACTATTCTTAGTCTTTGCAAAGCAAGCCTAGAAACAAAAACCATGTAGGTTTGGAAAGAAAAAGAAGAAAAGACTAAAAAGAGTTGGATGGCTTAAATTACTTTCTCTGATGATAATGCTAGGTATATTGACAATGGGTGTTCAAGGCACATGACAAGTGACAAATCCTACTTCACTCACTTCACATAATAAAATTGTGGAATAGTCATGTTTGGAGATGACATGGAAGCACCTATAACAAGTATTGGTACCATAGGAGGTAAAGGTAAGGGATTACCAACTATAAATAAAGTGTTCTTTATTGATGGATTAAAACATAATCTTCTTAGCGTAAGTTAACATTGTGATTCAAATTTTAATGCTACCTTTTCAAAAGAAAGTTGTAGAATACAATATCTATCTACTGGAAATGTTGTGATTGAAGGATCTAGAAAAGGAAATATGTATACCACTATTTTTGGAAATTCTCCTAACCTTGATTCTAAGTGCTTAGTAAGTTTTGTAGATGATACATGTATTTGGCATAGGAAGCTAGGCCACATAAATAAGGAAATTCTTCAAACCTTGGTACCAGAGGAAATGGTTCATGGTCTCCCTAAGCTAAAAGATTTCAACTTAAATACATGTGAAGCCTGTCAGAAAGGGAAATAAACAAGGGTAAGATTTCATAAGAAAAATATCATTTCTACTGCTTGTCCCTTGGATCTACTTCATATGGATGTGGTTGGTCCAATTCAAACTCTTAGCTTGGGAAAGAAAAGATATTTTTTAACCATTATTGATGATTATTCTTACTTTACTTAGGTTTCCTTTTTATATCAGAAAGATGAGGTGTTTGATCATTTTTTTAAGAATTAGCAATTAGATCTAGAAAGAAAAAGGATATGGTATTAAATTCATCAAAAGCAACAATGGATGTGAGTTCAAAAATGAAAAGTTTGAACAATGTTTGTTGAATCAATGGCATTCTACATCAATTCTTAGCTATAAGAAATCCTCAACAAAATTGAGTAGCTAAATTAAAAAATAGAATCTTAAACGATATGGGAAGAATGATATTAAATGATTGAAGTCTTCCTCATCACATTTAGGCTAAAGCCATCAACATTACTTGTTAAGTATCCATCAAAGTTCTAGTAAGAATATTCACCTCTAAAACTCATTATGAATTATGGATTGGTAGAAAACCATTGATAGCTTATTTTCTTGTTTTTTTTATTCAAAATGCTATATTCTAAATGATAAATATAACTTGAGAAAGTTTGATGAAAAAACTAATGAAGGCATTTTTTTTAGGATATTCTCTAGTTAGTAGGGCTTACAAAGTATATAACAAAAGAATGAACACGATGGAAGAAATCATAAATGTCAAAATAGATTATCATGACATTACTTTTCCTCAACATTATGATAAAAATTTTCCCATTAAAAAACTATTTAGCCCAACTCAAGTGCAAGATGACAAAATTTTGGAATATAGTAGTGATCATGAAGAATAAGAAAATGATGATAATCAAGAAATATCCCTCACTAAATCAAAAGTGCCTAGACTTAGCAAAGCTCACTCTCTTAACAATGTCCTTGGGGAAGTTCAAGATAATGTGCATACTAGAAGTTAAATCAAATAGATTTGTGGCTTTTCTACATATCTCTCCCAACTTGAACTCAAAACCTTTAAGCAAGCTAAAAGAGAGGATGGATGGATTTATACTATGCAAGATGAACTTATTCAATTTTCTAGAAATGATGTATGGGAATTGACACCTAGGCCCAATGATAAACCTATTATTGGAACAAAATAAGTCTTTAGGAACAACACTGATGATAATGGAAACATCATTAAAAATAAGTCTAGATCGGTTGCCAAAGGATACAACCAACAAGAAGGAATTGATTTTTATGAAACTTTTTCTCTTGTTGCTAGGTTGGAATCTATTAGACTTCTTCTTGTCTATGCTAGCATTAACAACATCAAGCTCTATCAAATGGATGTCAAAAGTTCCTTCTTGAATGAAACCATACAAGAAGAAGTTTACATTGAACAACCTAAAGGATTTGTTGATTCCATCAAGCCTAATTATGTCTAAAAGCTCAAGAAAGCTCTCTATAGTCATAAACTAGCTCTAAAAGCTTGGTATGAAAGGTTTTCTCAACACCTCACATCAAATTGATTTGAAAGAGGTAAAGCTAATGTTATGTTATTTCTTAAAAGAGAAGGTAAAGATCTTCTAATTTTTCAAATTTATGTTGATGACATTATTTTTTATTCTAGTAACAAAATCCTTTGCAAGAAATTTTCTAATCTCATGTAGTCTAAATTTGAAATGTGCATGATGGGATAACTCAAGAACTTTCTTGGGTTTCAAATCTATCAAACAACTAATGGAAACTTTATATGTCAAACCAAATATGCAAACGATCTTCTTCTCAAATACAAACTAGCTAATGTCAAAATTAAAGGTACTCCTATGGCTGCAAATTCTAAGCTTATTAAATATTATCAAGGTAAGCCAAATGATCCCAAGCTTTATAGAGGTATGATTGGTAGTCTTTTTTATTTAACTACCAATAGAGCAGGTATAGCCTTAAGTGTAGGATTATGTACCAAATATTAGTCAGCTCCAAAGGACTCTCATTACAAGATTGTTAAACATATTTTTCACTATTGAAAAGGTATTACTAGCTAGGGCCTTTGGTATCAAAAGGATTCCTCCCTTGATTTTGCCTGTTATTATGATGCAAATTGGATAGGTTTTCCTAATGATCATCATAGCATGAGTGATAACTATTTCTTCTTTGGGAAAAGTCTTATTTCTTGGACAACTAAGAAGCAAACATCTATGGCTCTCTCAATAGCAAAAGCTAAATATATCTCTACCAATAGTTGTTGTGCTTAATTACTTTGGATGAAAGAAACTCTCAAAGATTTAGGAGTAAAAGTAGACTCAACTCTCATTTACTGTGATAATAAGAGCACCATCAACATGACAAAAAATCCCATTCAATATTCTTATATCAAACAAATTAAGATTCACCATCACGTTATACAAGAACATACACAACATGGTCATGTAAGGCTAGAGTTTATTGGAATAGAGAGTCAACTAGCAAATGCCTTCACCAAACATCTAGATGAACGTCATTTGGCTTCTCTATGTAATGACATGGGGATAGGACCTTGTCCTATCATGTAAGTCTTTTTATTCTTTATACAACTCAAAAACAACAACAAAAACATTTTTTCACATATGCATCTATTTAGGGGAAACTTCCCTCACTTTTTTCATTATGTATTAAAAGGAGGATAAGTAGCTTATATATTATTGTGTATTAGGACAAGACTAACCCATTTTCTTAAGTTTTGGACATTACTAAAAAGGGGAAAATTTTTGACCTTTTGGTATGTCAAAACATTAAGGAAAACGGAGAACAAGGCTATTTGTGTGGTTATGTGATTATTGTGTTTGTAGGTCAAGAACCTAGATTAAGATAAGAAGGCCAATAGAACCTCAAGAATATGGATAAAGAACAAAGAATTCAAAATGCAAAGGAAGCTAAAGAAAGACATCTAGACATCTTGATAGAATTGAAGGCAACACAAGAAAAGATGTCTCTAAAAAATAGCATAGGTCTTTCATCTAGCAAAGACATCTTTCACTAGAAAAAGATGTCTTCACAAAATAAAGGCCAATCATAGAAAAATGTCCTTCATCAGACAAATACGTCTTTCCCAAAATGGAGGCCAGATCTAGAAAGACATCTCAAACACAAAGAAGACATCTTCCATGACCATTAGCTAGTTGTTACATGAGTTCCAAGATGGATTTGGAAACATAGTGGCTATAAGAAGACATCATTCTCATTGGGAAATATGCAAGCTTTTCTACTATCATTGTCTAATCATTTGAAAATCATTGTTATTGCTCATTGTTCTATCTTTTATCTGTCATAAAGTGAGTTGTACCTCAAGTATAATGATCAGCAAACCAAGTTGAATTCATCCCTTGTAGTCATTATTATCTTTTGTTGCCTTGTGATGTTAATGTGCTTCTTGTGGGAAGGCATCTTGGTTAAGCCTATCGAGATCCTACAAGATTGAGTGGTGGTATAGCACCACAACACTCCAAAGCAGAGCTCAAAGTTGTAAAGGTAGTGGGATCCTTAAAATAACATTCTAATTTTTTCAGGACCTTGCAAGTTTGAGTGGATTCATAGCATCAATATCAAAATTTACACATACGTGATGCACACGCATGCAAAAGTGCTCAGCCCTTTCGTTGAAGGAGTTGACCAGGGTTAACATTTCACTGGCGGGGACATCAGGGGTTATGGCCAAAAATAAGTGCATTATCCTCGCTTCCTGCAGCTTGGTAACCAACGCAACTAGGACCGTCGCATGGCCGAGCCAGCGTTGTGCCTCCTTGATGTTGCCATAGCGGAAGAGAAGGGTATTCGTCTCGCAGCTGGAAATTGTAAGGGTAATCTCTTAGGATTCCCTGACTGAACAATGCAAGTCACATGTCAAAAAAAACTATTGCGCAACATTCATGATTCACAATTAAGCTATACAACAATAAAAAGATACAGTAATCTTACCAGGTCCAAATGGCAAAGGAAATGGAGGAAGTTGCCTCTACACATCTGTGATGGTAAGGGGCGGATCCAAAGCTCATTCTTCATGTAACCACCCAAGATTCTGGAAATTCTGGAAAGCATCAGCGTAACGGGTGGGGTACTCATGAATGTCGAAGCCAATCTACCCCATCACACCAGCGCGTACATTGCTAGTCGAGGTAAACGCCTTTATTGCCGTTTCAGTCCAAGTTAATGTATCATTATCACCTACTAACTTGTTCTCGTGGATAAAAAACCTGTATCATACGACACATATGCTTAACTTACGCTTTACAAAACCTAGACAATAGACATATAATCACAATACCGCCAACAAAACCACTTACCCCCTGAATAATACATTGTGCCTGGTGGGTTCTGGAAGTAAGTCAAGACGTGACGGGAAATGAACAAAGTGTTGTATGCATGGTAACAGCTAAACTGAGCCATTTCCCAGATCCAACATAAGCACCTCAACCCTCTGGCGCTAAGTTCGCAGTCCTGGGGACGACCAGTGTCGATAGCCCCGTCTGTTAAGAAAGCCAGAATTCCCTGCGTAGAACCCACTAACAGGTGCTCCAGAATGGCGCCAAAAATATCTCTTGACACATTTGACCATACAATAATGCTATAGTTACACAGTAAAAACTGCAGAAACTCCAGCGCACCCTTTCAGAACCATATGGCCCTCCCATGCAACTACGTCTGAGGGGGAGGGACATTAGGTACGATCGGGTTTATATAGCATAAAAACCTCGACTATATCTAAAACGATTAAGACAGGTTTTAACATGATACTGTACAGAGAAAATAATAAACACATCAACGTCTAAATTTAGATTTGCATGCTTAAAATACAGAAAATCTACAGATTACGCTTAGCTATTCATGCCAAAATCGCCTAAACCCTTGCAACAGTACAAGGTTTGTCCCTGACAATGGCGATAGATGCAATCCTAGTGTATAAACCCTTGTTTTAATGCAAGGTCTATAGTCTAAAATTTTAATTTACGTAAACGACGCTACAAGAATAAACACTACAAAAGTAACATGAATAAGCAAGGGATGGCCTACCGATTCAAAGGCATCGGGTCTCTCACTTCAACAACTACCTGCAAAACACGCTGCAGGCTCCCTTGCACCTCGTCAATCTTGGCCAATTTCACGTTCTTCCCTCTCACTTTAGGCGTCATTGTCATAGTTCTAACACCTTCACACTTTCACACCTTTACGCCTTTACAAATAACGCGCTCCAATCTTCTGCTCCTCCTCCTTTCTCTTTGTAACAGCTAAGAATTCAAATTCGCGATGGCAAACAGCCTGTTCTAAATGAAAACTACTTACTTATATGCAAAATTTAACCGACTTGATACCCGATTTCAACGAGACTTGCCCAAATGCTGGTGTCAGTATGAGCTGGAACCCAAGGATCAAGGCATTAATTGCATCAGATATCGCATGCATTATGGTTTGAAACGACCCTAAACTACTGTATCTTATCTCCTCGTAATCAGGTCTCATTAATTATAGGCTGTTTGCAAAATTTAAAATTCAGTTAGCTTTACGCTCAGTAACGTCACGTCATGTCCTATACACTAAACTAAGCGTTATTCGTTAAACACTTATCGCATCAAACTTAGTATCTTTCTAATTACTCTCGTATTTGACAATTTTGCAGGATAATTGGTAGATGGACGAAATTTTATCTGCACCACTAGTTTTAACAAGCTTACACAGTGAAATCATTAGACAGCTTGATCCCACATTAATAGAAACTAACCTAGCCCTTAATGATGCAATCATAGCCACGTCGGAAACATCTCTAGACTGGCCAGAGCAATCGACGCACACGCTAGATCTGGAAGCTGGAGATGTAACCGAAGATCCACTCAACGAGGTCTCTGTAGTTACGCATAGGGGTGAGACTAAAACTCTCAAGGTTAGTTCTCTATTAGACCAAAAGGCACATGATGACATAAATCAGGGCCTCCAGAATAACATCACGGTGTTTGCATGGTCATACGAGGACATGCCGGGACTAGATCCAAGGTTAATTCAACATAACATAATCCTAGACCCACATATCAAAGCGATTAAGCAAAAAAGCATGAAAAATCAAACTAGAGATCACGCTAGTAGTGCGTGATGAGATCACCAAACTATATCAGGCTGGTTTCATCTACGCGGTCAATTACTCGGATTGGATATCTAACATTGTAGTTGTCCCAAAGAAGATCAAAAGCATACGCATCTGTATAGACTTCCAAGATTCAAACAAGGCCACAATTAAGGATAACTTCCCACTACCGAGTATCGACCAACTAGTCGATACAACAGCTCGGCATGCACTTCTATCCTTCATGGATGGCTTTTCGGGCTATAATCAGATTCGCATCAACCCAAAACATCAACTGACCACAATGTTCATGATGCCCTGGGGTACCTTTTGTTACACCATGATGCCTTTTGGCTTAAAAAACACCAGAGTGACATATCAACGAGCCATGATGTACATCTTTAGCGATTACCTCCTAGGGAGACTTAATGATTATGTTGACGATATAGCTGTTAAGTCTCTAAAGTCAGAGAACCATTCAGAGGATCTGCAATTAGTCTTTAAAAGATGTTCTAAATATGACCTTCGGCTCAACCCAAAGAAGTGTATGTTCAGAGTCAAAACCAGACGCATGCTGGGTTTTGTGGTATCGGAAACTGGCATACATATAGATCCTGACAAAGTCAAGGCCATTGTTGAACTGACACCCCCTACAAGTCTTAAGCAATTACGCGGATTACAGGGGAGGTTACAGTTTATCAAGCGGTTCATCTCGAGATTAACCTACAAGTTACACCCTATGCAACATTTGCTTAAAAAGGGGGTCAATTTCGAATGGGCGGACGATTATCAGCGTGCATTTGACAGCTTGAAGCAAGAGCTTCAATGCTTGCCAACAATTTTTCCGCCGCAAAGGGATCAACCATTTTATATCTACCTCGCAACTTCAGACGTAGCCTTAGCTGCATTACTCTGTCAAAGGAGGGATGATGGGTCAGAAGTACCTATCTACTACTTGAGTCATGCTCTATGTGCGTATGAAATGAGGTACAATGAAGTAGAGTGTAACTGCTTAGCGTTAGTATTTACGCTCAAGAAGTGTAGGCATTATCTCTTCCGTAGCCAAGTCAACATCATCTATAAAAATAATATTCTTAGGGCCATTAGACATAACTTATATAAAAGTAGCAAAATAGCTCGTTGGAAGGCTATCACGGCAGAATTCGATCTGCATTACATTGGCCAATCTTCTACGAAAGGCCAAGTGATAGCCGACCAATTAATAACATCACCTATTGACAGTCAAGCAACCATAGAGCCTGAATTTCCAGATGAACATGTACATAGTTTAAGCCCTATTTTGACAGGCCTCGAAGCAACGTTATATTTTGATGGAGCTTCAACTGTTAGAGGCGGCAACGCCACTACAGTTATTATGCTATCACCTGAGGATGTGCATCTTCATGTTTATTGCTTGACCTTTCCCTGTACAAACAATGTGGCAGAGTACGAGGGGCTCCTTAGGGGATTACTAATTTCCAGAGAGCTCGATGTTCTACACCTAGCAATTAGGGGTGATTCGATGCTCATTATAGATCAGATCATAGAGTCTATGCCTGCAAGGCTGTACATTTACAGCCCTACTACGATATGGCTAAAGATCTTCTAAGGCAGTTCACGACCATCGATTTCCAACACGTGCCATGCACTAATAACACACTGGCCGACGCACTGGCTACACTGGCTTTGAACGTGCCCCCACACCTATTCGACACCTGTCCTGCATTAATAACAAATTGCACAGATCCCATCATTCAAGCAGTGCAAATATCTTCTCTGCTCGAGGATAGAACACTGGAGTGGTATGACCACATTAAAGCTTACCTCTTGCATGGTAAACCACCACACGAGTTAACACGTGCACAGAAAGATGCAATCTGCAAGCGAGCTAGGCAGTACGTCATCATAGGAGACAGTACTCTTTGTAGAAGCCCTTTTGATGGCATGCTACTTACTTACGTTAACAAAGACCAAGCACAACGTATAGTTGGCGAGGTCCACGAAGGATTATGCAGAGGACACGTAGCACCACGAGCTATGGCTTCAAAAATCCGTTGCTTAGGGTATTACTGGCCTTACATGGAAAAATATTGTCTAACAAAGGTTAAAACTTGTGACATGTGTCAGCGTTACGCAAATCTTATACATCTGTCGCCTACAGAGTTACATACGACTCAGATAACATGGTCGTTTCAATGATGGGGACTAGACATCATAGGTCCCATCACACCGGAATCTTCCGCAGGTCATCGCTTCATAATTATCGCTACTGAGTACTTCACGAAGTGGGTAGAAGCTATTCCTTTATGGAAGATCACATCTCAATAGATTTTCCATTTCATCTTAGACAACATTGTAACCAGATACTATCATGACCGATAACGGGCCACAGTTTAGTAGTACGGAAACCAAATCCTTATGTGATAGCCTTGGCATTAAACAATCTTTTTCCTCGCCCTATTACCCGCAAGCGAATGGTCAAGCTGAAGCCACAAACAAATTCATCATCAATCTGCTCAAGAAAATGCTCGACAACAACAAGAGACGGTCTGCCACAATGCTAAACTGGCACTGACTGTCTGCCATGACATAAAACTGGCACAGGTAAGTAGCTGTCTGCTGAGACGTAAAACCATCACAGATTTGTCCCTGGGCCATGACATGAAACTGGCATCCACAGCACGGTCTGCTGAGACCATAAATCAGCTCTACCACCATCCGCTACGACGTAAAACTGGGACTTTTCGATCTGCCCGGACTTTAAATTGGGACCATGGTCTGTTGAGACTTAAAACCAGCGACGACAATCTACCAGGACTTAAAACTGAGACTTACAAGCTGCCATCATGCAAATCAAGCGAGTGTAATTGTCTCTGTGCAGCCATAAAACAAATGGGATGGGGTACTGGAACATTCCCAGCGTCGCTACCTCACCGGCATCTTGCTGATTCCTCAGATGTGCTAAAGGGCATACTACTGATCCCTCGGAGATACCGTCACTGCACCCATTTCAGCGATGGTACCTCTGATAAGTTAGTTTTACCGTCCGGAGCCCCATAGGAGTTCTCATCAATTACGACTTTGGGGATCTCTGCTCATCATCACTATCAGGCTCTGGCTTCATAAATTCACCTAGCTGGTTCTCTATATAACCAGTTGGGTGCGACGAGTCTGATGTCCTTTAGCGGCGATATGCTGGGCTAGGCGTCTACATTGAATATTCTGGCCTCTGGCTATGGTCTCTCTCTCACGGCCTATTTGCTTTGTATCACCCCAAAGCGTACTTGTTTCAACAACCTCGCCTGTGATTCACATGGACAATGGTATCCTTTGTTTTCTTCTTTGGTTGCACGTTACTTGTTATGAGGACGTTGTTAGAAGGTGCGTTCATCTGAGTGGTGTAATGCCGACAGCGTTTTGAGATGGCTGCTTAAGTTGGCCTGTCCACTCGGGGGGTGCATCCTTGTATTCCTCATAATCCTACCCCTAGCCCTTATCACTATCCTTAACTATCCCATTTGCTTCCCTTACGCAAACTATGAAACGCTTTCCGCATTTGCATTACATTCAAGTCCATGAACCACCGTAACGTAACTCACCTAGTGGACGGCAAAAAAAAACAATAGGGGTCGGCAAAATGGGTGAAACACATCTCACTCAGGCCATGCAGATGCAACACAGTTCGTCTACGCAAGCCCCTTTATCCACAAAATGATGGCATAACTCCATGCAAACGTGATTGCAGGAGAATGCCTAAGTGCTTATGCATGAAGAAGCTATCCCTACTCATTTGCATCTTCCCCGAACCTCATTTGAGTCTTCCCCGAACATGTTTCCTCCCATACCATTCTATCTCCCATTTCCTTCATCTCTACTCCTCTGTGTTGACAGGGAGACACTTGAGTAACCATTGATAAATGTTGTTGGTGCTTTTACTTATCCGGTGTTTCGTATTCTTTGTAGACGTCTTTCGGGCAAGCCCTCTAATCGTCGACAAAGAGGGGCCATTGAAACACCATGGAAATTGTGAATCAACCTCAGATGAAGATTCATGATTCAGGCAAACTTTCGTGATAGAATTCCAGAAGGTAGAACAAGGCAAAGCAAGACAAAGAAACACCAATAATCTTCATCGATTTACTGATTAAGTCCCTGTCTGATTGACAAGACCGTTCAGGGCACTGCGGATTTGTTTTCTCCAGCACAGCCCTTTCACGGATCCGTGGTTAAAACTGTGTATACGGATTTTGTTTGGTATTTTCCAGCTACTAACATTTTCCATCGTTACACCCCATGAAGTTAATGCCCCAGATGTGAAAGGGATCCAGATATTGGATCCACTATTTAGGCTCCTCCATTTGGGCTATCATTCCTCCATCTCATTGGTAGTGTTCACCAGAAGTAGCCTACGATGAGGATCTTTACAACCATCCTCCTACCTACATAATGGTCCCCAAAAAGACCTTCACAAACATCCTAGAGGATTTGAAGTTGATCAACATCTAGTACATACAGTTGTTTCAAGCTGTTGATACAAACCTTGTAAAGGTTGCCTTGGATCTCCATGTAGTATTTGGCTTGGTAAAGAAATTATTATTTCTTCTTATTACCCCATTCTTATGGAGTCTCTTGAATGAGAAAATAGGAGAGGAAATCATCATACTAGTTGGTACCCTTGAAAGTCTGAACACTAAGAGATTTAGCAAAAAGGATTTTTTTAAGAAATTAATTAGATACAGGTTTCTCATCCTCTTTACTATTCCATTGCAACCAAGATAAGTGATCAGTAACCAAATTCTCAATTTCCTTTCTATCCATCATTGCAATATTGAACTTTTATAAGATCACCAACCATTGTATGACATAGGGGCTTACCACCAATTTCTTCATTAGAAATCAAATAGCACTATGATATGTGTGTACAAAAACTTGATATCCAAGCACATAGTGCCTAAATTTCTCTAAGGCATACACCACCACTATGAACTCTTTTTTAGTGATGATGTAATTCAATTCTATACCCACAATACTTCTACTGGCATAATGGATATTATAAGGACATTTTTTATCATCCAATTACATCAATACTACTTCCAATGCATAGTTGAATGCATCCATCATGATGTGGAAGGATCTAAACTAGTTGGAAGCTCATAGAATAGGAGTTTCTATAAGCTTTTTATTTAATTATTGGAATACATGCTTGCATTCCTTAGTTCATTCAAAGGATGCATCCTTCTTTGTTAATTCTACTAGCAGCTTGGTGATCTTAGAGAAGTTCTCAATGAATCACCGATAGTAACTAGTGTATCCAAGGAATGAACTCGTATCTTTCACTCTTCTAGGTTGTCTGGTGATTCCTTGGATAACTTGTACCTTTTTGGAGTCCACCTCAATCCCTTTCTCTGAAATCTAGTGCTCCAAGATCATGCCTTCTTAGATGGCTCCTTTACCAATTTATCCTTAAGTCTATTTCCATGCAATATTTCAGGACTTACTTAATATGGTCCAAGGCTTTCTCAAAAATGGTACTATAAGTGGAGAAGTAATCCATGAAGACTTGTACATTACTACCAATTTTCTACTAGAAGATGCTAAGCACCAGGTATTGAAAAGTATTGGGAGAATTACATAGGCCAAATGGCATCTTTTTGTATGCAAAATTCCCCTAAGGACTTATGACGGTAGTTTTGGTATAGCCCTCCAATGCAATCTAGATTTGGGTATAACTACTATAATCTTCCAGAAAGTTGTAGTAGTCATGCCCTGCCATAGTGTTTAGCACCTCATCCACAAATGGCAACGAAAAATGATCTTTGAAGGTTTTCATGTTCAATAGCCTGTATTCGATACAGATCCTCCATTTGCCTTTTTTTTCTTTGGTACAATGACAGGTGGGCTAACCCACTTGTTGTCTATAATGTAAATGAATTCCACCTTAAGAATTTGTTCAATTTTATCTTTTGCAACTTTCTTCAAGCTAGGATTTAACCACCTCTATGACTATCTTTTAGGTTTGATGAAGGGATCTATGTAGATCCAATGCTACCATATCCTTGGATCCATTCCTATTAGTTCATGATATTGCAAAGGCTATTGCCCATTTTTTAACCATTTTTAGCAACTTCTTCTTTTGTCCATTTCTTTAATGGAGGTAGGTTCTAATTTCAAGGAAACAATGATGTACTAATTAACAAGGTCTAGTCTGATGTTGCATTTCTTTAATAGAGGTAGGTTCTAACTCTTGTACATTTTCCATGAGACTAAACTCACTTGATAACCTAAGTCCAATAGAGCCTTGCATAGATCATTCCCAATTATCTAAAAATAGATAAGAGAACTCCTAGGATTAGATTATTTCTTAGGAAGGTGACCACCCTTGATCTAATCAGTAACCACATTAGTTAACATGATGGTATGTACATTGGAGGACATTTGTTTTGAAGGAGGCTCAACTATTATTCTAGAACTGGTGGGTGCAAGGTTAGCAGCTGTAGATGCCTATGATGTTTTTGATGGATTATTGGTCTTGAAAAAAGTCCTCTTTTAAGGTTTAGGTTTAGAACCACTTGAATGCCCATTTGGATCAACATTAATATCCCTCATGGCATTTCTTTGCTACAGCTATGGTGGAATCTCACTCTACATAGATGAATTAGATGGTAAAGGAGTTATGTTGGATGCTGCAATGTTGGGTAACAGATGAGAAGGAGAATAAGTAGAGAGAGCATTAGGTCATGAAGTATCGATTTGATGATATCTTAGAGAGTAGTAGAAATAATTGAAAGGATTGTGGCTTGTAGGGCCATGAGGAGATATAGGCTATTGGACATAGGTACCATAGAAATTTAACTACTGGCAAGGGTACTACTATCTGGGTGATGACATTCCCCACAATTGTGAGTTTTTCCATTACCAATATTATTCCTAATGTTGCTGTGGTGCTCCACTTGAATAGTACTATGTTTGGTGAAACTACTGACTTAGATTGCCCTGAGAATAAGGCAATCTCCTAGGTAGCTACATTTTTGCAAATTTTGAATTGCAAACATACACCCTAGATTCTTACAAATGCAACATCATAGAAAAACATCCCTTGGGATTTTTAAAATGGTAGATATTACATTCATCATCATTGGTTTCAAAAACTACAATCTCATAGACCATGGCAGACTTACCTTTTGGTTGCTAATACCCCTTATCTATATCTTTTCCTCTCCTTCTATTCCATTCACTACTTTCATGCCTTGCCTTCTCCTCTACTATTTTCAAGTTAGTTTGGAACTTCTTATCTAAGGAGTCTCACATTTTATCTACCTTAGCTTATATTTCAAAGATAGATTTCTATATCAACAAGGTTTTCCTTTACATCACCTTATCTAGTGGTGCTTCCTCCTCTATATAATAGAAATGTACCTTCCTTTTATGAATGGAGGGTACTATATTGTACTTCTCTGCACTCTCTTGTTACTTTAACTTACATTCTTCTTTGACCAGTTGTTCTACTAACCTTTAGATCTAATGGGTTGTCATCTCAAAAACTCTTTCTTAGGCATAAATCCCAAGAGTTTCCCTAATTTTATTTTAGAGCTCATTTATCATGTGGCAAACTTACTCCCTTTACGAGAAGCCATGGTCTAGGCATTGGTTCAATATGGAGTAATACCTACCAAGAGTTGCAAAAAAGGATTCATGATCTCCTTGCTTCCATCCTTGAATTTGATTTCTCAAATTAGATACTCAAGAGTACATCTAATATTTGTCATTAAACAATTCAAACATCGTACTCCATCAATAGATGGATTCTAGTTCCAAGGACCAGTACCAACATTTTGCTTCTTTGATGAGTGTTCTTGAGAATAATTTTAGCTTCTACTAGTCATTCTCGATGTTCTACAAGGCATAGGCATCATGGAAATCTTTCAAATGATGCTATGGATCTACATTATATCAACCTTCAAATTTTAGGATATTTTTCATATCCAAATATTTAATTCTATTATTATTTTAGTACCTAGTGGTGATTCTTACTACTTTTGAAACATTTATCATGTTTATTATAGCACACAATGGCTCATCATAGACATCATGCCCATAGTGATGCCTCATGTGATGAGGTCTACTATGCCTCCTTTCACAACAATGTCATTCCTCATCTCTATGTCAACATTCATCCATGTTCCTATCATCATGATGTAACCTCCTATCATCCCCATCTCAATCCTTACCATTCCTACTTCTACCTTTACCATGGCTCCTCTTATGAAAATTTGATAAGGAGGAAGATGGTCATGTTGAAGGATCAGGAAAATGGTACCTTCTAGTCCTTCTTCATTAGTCCTTATCATTGTCTTTGTTTTGGTTCTTTTGTTGATCCTAATCCTCCTCCTTATCATTCTCTTTGTCTTTATATGAATGACTAGGAGATTTATCCTTTGAGGTTCTTTGATTTTTTTGATCCTATCTTTCCATCACCAAGGTTTTCTAAGATGGATTGCAACCATTCGTAAAGGGTTTCTTCCTCAAAGAAAGAAGGAGAATTAGTATACTAAGAGTGCCCAAAAAAGAAATCCTCACCCTCTCTATGTGGCTATAGGAACAAGGGTTGTGAAAGATGCTTACCCTCAGAAGCATCATAGCGAGTCTCCATGCATTTGTCCCTACAAAGTTGTACTTTTGTAGGTTGATAATCCCTATCAATGTTATCTATTAGTTCACACTTAGGCCCCACTTTTTTAAGGCCAAGCCTCCAAATCTAGGCCATGGTCATGGAAAAAATAGATTTATCCAAATATAAAAAGATGTTACCATCCATATCTCTCCAATGCATTTGCTTGTCCTAATGAAGGATGAAGGTGAAGTCCAAATAATAGGGATCCATATAGGTATACCCAACCTTTATCTACTACAACTTTTCAAAGGTAGTCCTTTGTGTCCTCTCCTATTAGTTGTTATTCTTGTTCTTATGTGGTGGAGATTCTTTCATGTGAGTAGAAGCCATTTCAAAATAAAAGAAAGTGTGTCTTTAAATAATATTACTATTATTATGAGAGATGGTTCATTATGTTCTCCTCAAAATGCTTGGATATGAATCCACTAGTTAATAATAATACACCAACTTAGCAAAATTAAGATTCCTAGCAAAGGCATCAATGATGAGTGATGGGTATCCCCTATGCCCAACCATACAAATCATAAGCAGTCACTAGCAATCTAGTCAAATTTCGTCGACATAGTTACCTAAGTGGCTGATATCCATAGCAATTAATCATGCAACTGTAGGATCCTTGGCTTCCTAGCTCACACTAGTGTTTAAACAGTATGTATGATTAAGCATGGATTAAGGAATATGAAATATATTTTTATAGGCATTTTTATATTTTTCTCCTAACATCTAGATAACTAAGTAAAATTTGTATAATTAAATGTCTAATTGATTAATTAATGTGTACCTAACTTATCCTAATGTGGAGTAACTATTCCCACTTGCCGTACACATCCCAAACTAGTATTAACTCTCATGGGTTACCAAAGGGCTATTGTTGGACATACAAAATATCCACTGCTGTGATTATGAAGCATTAACACCTTATGCTCAAAGTGTTCATACTCACATGTTCATGATTAATTATATTAACTAATTAAAAACCATAATGTAAAGTGCATAGAAAGTAAAATGCAAGTAAAGTTGAGATAGTCTAAGTGTTGCAATGAATGTAGGAAAACATGATTTTACTACTGCTCATGCCAATGCCTTCAAGTACATAGGCACTTGAATGACACTCTGTACAATCTCTTAGATCCACACTACAAACACTCAAAGAGAAAATATTCTAACTCTAGGAAACGAAAACTACAATAGTTTAACTAAGGCTATAATTGAAAGATATCATAAATGTGAGGGATACACACATTTATATAGGTAATGACTGCATCAGTGTCAACGTATCTACATCAAGGCATCCTACTATGTGTCGACAAGGATGCATCGATGTAGCCTATCTTATTGATGTTTCATCACTATATTAACTAGAATTTTGTAATCTTCTATTTAATTCAGAGCTTTATTGCTTATGCATCAATTGCTCTTACTCAGCAATTATTTCTTCCTCTCTTATGATAATCCAAACTATTTTCATTCAACTTTGTGTATTACAAACCAACTTTGTTGTAGTTTGATTTGTTAAGATAGAGTAACCTATCCAAGCTTTGTTTCTTAGTACATTTTCACTAATCCAATCATTGTTTCACTATTACTAACTTTATCATTCTTGTTTTTAAAGTCTTCAATGAATTTTTTCTTTTTGTTAATGTTTTTTAGTTGTTTCCCAACCAAATAAAACATCAAGGAGACATCTTTCCCAAAGTACAAGGAGTCAAAGAAACATGCCTTTCTAGTGAAACAGTTGTATGCCAGTAGACATCTTGCAGGAAACCTCTATCATATCAAAGTTGTTTGTAAAACCATTCAAACTGAGGTCTAGAGCCTCATTATGTGCTCAAACCTATCACATTTAACCCCCAAAACACCTAGAACTCATCAAAACATCTCCAATATATATCCAAAATTAGCTAAAACATACCATCTTTATGGTCACCTTATGTTAGTTATTTTCTTGATTGTTTCATCTTGTTCCTATGATCTTGGAACCAAATTTAACCTTTGATGTCTCATTTCATCCTCTTGATGGGGAATTACATTGGGATCAATGGGTAAGCATTGTGAGAAGTCTAGGTTGGCCTTTAGAACTTAACCCACATCACCTATAATCATATCTTGGGTAGCTAGATTTGAGTATCAATGAGTAGCCATTAT
Source organism: Gnetum montanum (assembly GCA_015680685.1). NCBI lineage: Eukaryota > Viridiplantae > Streptophyta > Gnetopsida > Gnetales > Gnetaceae > Gnetum > Gnetum montanum. The sequence continues at coordinate 83,534 of MNCI01010388.1, forward strand.
GAAGGGTAGGGTCAGCTTCCTTACTTTATTCAAGTTTCTTATGATTACACTTAGATTGTAACAATGGACAAGCATTATGGAAGAAATATTTAGCCAATCAATATCTATTTTCATCCCTTGTAAATGTCATGTGTCTAGTTTTCTTCATGAAAATCTAAGGGTAGGTAATCCATATGAGTTTCTTCCTAGGTCCAATCCATTCAAGATCAAGTGAGGTTGGTCAAGTAGTCTTTAACGAGGGTTGCTGATAGCATCCAAGAAATGTGATACCTTTGTGGACCAATAGTGCTTGCAAATGACTAATTCTAGTACATTCTTACTTTACCTATCTCTTGACATTATGTGGATATCATGGTTTTGGATTTGACTTTTGGTATCTAATCTCATGAATCTTGATATGGATTCATTTGTAACATGTGTCATATCCTTTAACTTATTCAAGGTACACCAAGGTGGTTAGCTCTAATAGAAGGTTTCAAATCCTTCTTGCATTTGTGGATGCAAATCCAAGTGGTATAAACTAGAACCTTTATGGTAATGAAGTTGGACCTTTACCACTTTCATTTATGTATTCAAATTTTCATTATGTTATCATGAGATTTGATGTGTTTTGGCTTTTTAAATGGTGGATGTTATCAACTTTATTTTGAGGCTATGAACATGTTATGTTACAAAATTCATTTATAAATTATGATTAATGGAATTGCTACTTAAAGTACTTTGATATGAATTTTAGTTTTACCATGCACTTTGGATAAGATTCATAATACTTATGGGGATAATTCTCCTTTGATTATAAGCATTATGACATCACATGTTCAAGTAATAAATTTTGTGTGATTAAGCTTGGATTATTTATGTATAAAATTCTAGGATGTGACAACTTCTTACCTCAGGAAAATCATTCCCCATGCCTAGTGATAGTATGTTACTATCATGTGAAGGGATATTTATGATTTTAGTCTCACTGTCACATCACCTAACTTCTTAATTGAAGGAGAAGACACACTAATTCTTCGTCACTTACAAGTAATCTTTCTAAGATCCAATTGGCACCATCCATACTATCATACTTCCATCAAATATTTTTTATTTACAAGTAACATTATAAATCCCAAATACAATGACTATCATTGAGAGGTGATAACACTAAGATATCCATCCCTATACATCCACAAGAACAAATCAATGTGGTTTTTTTCAAAGAAGTTTCTAATGAATGACTACTTATTCCTGAGTATGCCTCTCTTCCCATGTGTCCTCCTTTGAGAAAATTTCTTGCAAATATACCAAGAATTTCACATTTTGGTCAAGATCATAACCAATGATGTGCATATTAACAATGAAATAAATCCATCATCCTTTGACTACCTCAATGTTTACAGGCCCTAAGAATCTCAATGTTGCTATATTAGCATCTCCCAAGTTGAAACTTCTTAACATAGAAACATGAAACACAAGATGATATTTTGCCAGATATACTAGTAACTACAATTTGTACACTACCAAATTCAAAAGGTTCATCATAGTGCCTCAAGAACTTTTAACTTTTTGCCTTCTTTAGCCTCATCTACCCCACATAATCCATCTTTAAAAGAGCTCAATCTCCAACATCATACTCCAATGGTCTTAATCTACTATTATCATACTTTTCATATTCTAGATAGACTTCTCCAAGTATATCCTAGCCACCTAGATACAATCCATCCAAGATTTCATAAACTCATCAATTGAATGATTAAGACCTTAATATGATATTTTCAATAGTTGAAATACTAATGGTTTTCTCCTCAAGGCCAACTCTATTAGAGAGAATCTTATGGTTGAAAACTTCTAAATATTGTTACTAAACTGAGTCACAACTAATAGAGTCACCTATTATGTTTGATCAAACTTGATAAAGTACCTTAAGTACTATTCTAAGACCATGTTAACCTATTCTATATATCCCATTCATTAAGGGATGATGCCCTAAAGATATCCTTATCTTCATTTCCATCATCTAAAATAAATTCAACTAAAAATTCACTTTGAATTAGAAGTCTTGATCCAACATAATTCTTGTTAGCAACCAAAAATAGCAAAGCACATGGTCAAAGAATAGGGATGTCATATTCTTAGTCATCCAAGGTATGGAGCATGGAATAAAAAAACATACCTAGAGAACTTATCCACAACTACAAGAATGATAGAAAACCTCTATACTATGGGGAAGTGATGAAATTCAAGGAAATAGTTGCTCTTAAAAGCTCTAGGATTTTCTAGGGTCTAAGTAAACCACTTGGTCTTGCATTAGAACTTTTGTCTTATTGGAAAATCAAATAGCATTGCACAAAATTTGCTACATCAACCCCTAGATTAGACTAATAGAAACTTCTTTCCACTAATATCACTATTATTTTGTGCCCTGAATAGTCTACCTAAAGGATGTTATGACATTTATCGATGATTTAAGAATGTAAGGCACCCTATTTTAGAACATATATTTGATTTTACTTAAACATGAGCAAGTTATTTACTTTACTAAAATTTGATTCATCGTCATCCCAAACTAGCTTCAATAACTCCTAAGTACACTAATCATGATACAATCCATCTTTAATTTTCCTTCAAATTTCATGATCAACCACGATCCAAAAGCTATTGGGTTGACCCATAATCTTCATCAAACATACCTAAGGACTTTGACTCAAATAATTTAACACCACATTTTTTCTACTTGGCTAATAAAAAAATTAAAGTTTAAATTCTTATAACAAACACAACCACCAACCTTGTTTTAGCTTTAACTTAGATTGAGTGAGAATATAGCTCATGGTATTATTGTTTGTTTTAACTACCACAAGGCCAAAAAGGAGATAGTGTCATCATCTATGAAGACAATACATAATGGTAAATGTCTCCTTTTCATGCACCAGTCATAACTATTCTATCAGGTTTAGCTTCTTTGACTCACATGCAACCAAATGATTATCATGCAAGAACATCCCACCAATTTTTGTGGACTATCTTGCAAGATCATCCCTCAAATTGTCAATGATTATCTCATGGATTACAATTTTCACATTTCACAATGAAATTTTAGCCTTGGGTTTCATGGGGTGAGAGTTACAATCTCAAGAGGTTACAACATGAGTTTTCTTCATGGTGTTTCATTGGCCCCTCTTTGTTTGTGTATTGAGGATTGACCCAAGAGGCACCAAAAAAGAATACAAAACACCACTGCAAATCCATCACCAACATTCTCTCTTTGCACATGATTCAGTCATGCTAAACCATGCCAAAGAGTGCTTGTGATAATGGGATAAGGCTATGATGAAGAAATAGTCATGAGGGTTAACAATGAATTCCATAGGCTGACATCATGGTTACAATATGGCATTAACATCTTGAACAAGCAATAAGTCTTCACTCTTCATGCTTCAAAGTCTTGGTCACTAAGTAATGCATTTGTTGAACCAACACTTTACTCTAAGGTTTCTTTGGCCATTAGGCTCCTCCCTTTGCATGTTTAGAGTCATTAATTCATCTTCTAATCTTCATTAACCTTTCCAACTTCTTGAAAATTTTCTCCTGATTTTTTTTTTTTTTTGGGGGGTGAACCTTCATTGGGTTTCTTTGCTAAGGTCGGGTTTGATTTGGTTTTCCTGCTGAATGAGATATGTGACAACTAGCAAACTCAAGGGTTTTTCAATCAAATGAAATTTGTTACACTCAATGGACTTGTGAATGAAGAATAATTAAGGGATGTCATATGGACATAATGCATGACTACCAGACATATATCATCATTATTACTCAAGGTAAGGAAGGCTATAATTAGTCTACAAGATTGGGTTAAAGGAGAGGTAATGGGATGGAAATGGAATAAGCACTCTTGACATAGTAGGACAAATTCACCAAATCTCGTGCATTGAGATCATGCAATGACTTGCTACTATGATAAGTTTCACCTTCGCAATGACTCCAAACTTTATCCTGCAAGCACAACTCTAAGAGAATAAAGAAAAAGAAAAATAAGACATGTTGTTACATGATAATGCATAGGCCATATAAAATGATTAGCAAACTAGGCTACTATAGGTAACAATTGGTACATCTAAAAGAGATCTACATCAAAGTTTTCCAATCCATTTTGTTGCGCAAAAAGAGGCCATCCAAACTCACTTATTGTTGATCATCAATGTCAATTATTGATCTTTACAAGCTACATATAGTAAGGCTTTAGATATGAATGACTGACCAGATTGGCCAACTCATTTCCATCCATGTTTACTATCCTAAAGGCTCCATTCCATAAGCATTAGTGATGAGTGGCGAGGTACCTCTACACTCAACCATACGAATACGAGCGTACACGCGTGATCCGGTCGAACTCTGCAGACTAAATGCCTTAACGCCACAAGAAACACTTGGGGTTAATTGTTCGTTGTCTTCCCAGGCTTGCTTGTATGTGTCACGGTGTATGGTTAAGCAAGTCTGAGGTATGTGATTTTTTTGGTATTTTCGGCTTATCTTCTATGCTACCAGGAGAAAGGGTTGAGAAAACTAAACTAACTCTAACTAAGATCTAAGTCTAAATTAACTAGCGTCAGCATCCGTTCCCACTTGCCGGACACACCCTGAACTATGCAACTGCAGCTTACCAAACGCTAATCGTTACTGGGATCGCCACACGTAACGCAAGTGCTCGAAGTGGTCGTACTGAGGCACCTATTTAGCCTACGTGTGATAAGCAGCCGATTCCTTAGCCAGCCGTACACACCCGTGGGTGCTCGTAACTAAGTCGTACTTATCACACGATCTAGCCTAGCAATGAGCAGCCGATTCCTCAACTAGCCGTACACATTAGACCCGGGAGTTACCAAGCGCAGAATCCTGGAATACGCTACTGGGTTACCAAGCATCCAATGCTCGTAATTGAGTCGTACTCATGCATTGCGTCAAGCAGCCGATTCCTTGACTAGCCGTACACGTCCGTAGACGCTCGTAATCAAGTCGTACTTGAACGCACTAGGAAAGCAGAAAAGAAAGCAATAAATGAAACCACGTGCTGCAAGGTTTATCCAAACAAGTTCGTCTTTATTGCCGTACACAACTTGGGTTCAGGTTACAAGCTGCTCGAATAAAGAGCCGTTCACTCTAGGACTCCTACTGCGGGCACATGGGGAAAAATTCTAACTCTGGAGTGATCAATCTGCCAGAGCTTCGCTACACTAGCCAGGATTGGGAAATGAAGGGAGTGCCGCCTCTTATTTATAGATATGGCGACGGGACGCGATATCGCGTACGCGATATCACAGGGTAAGACGCGATATCGCGTACGCGATATCGCATGGGACGCGATATCGCGGCCTAGTGCAAGTCGCGTCTCATCATACCCCCATGACTGAATGAAAACTCGTCCTCGAGTTCCTTACAATGATATCAGGTAGGTATGGGATTATTAGGGGAAATGGAACTAATGGGATGACATGTGAACGGTCTTTATTACAAGACTTGACAAAAACTGGTGTTCATGACAACATGGGTGAACACCTTATTACAATGACATCAGGCCACAGTTGGCAGCTGAGAGAAAAGAGGAGAGAGAATAGAAGAGAAGAAGAGAGAAGAGTCTTGTTGCTGCCAACGCCTAGATTGCGCCTTTCGTTGTTCATCTGTAAGCGCATTATCAACTCCATTCCTTGCATGCTGCTTCAGCGCTGCTCCATTCCAAGTGTCTGCTCCAGATCCATTCCGTTGTTGTATGATTGCCATCTGCACACACAACACAATCATATATTAGCAAGGGTAATTGAATCATTAAGTAAAGCATACCTTGCTTCGGTTTAGGTTCCTTGGCTAAGTTGTGGTATGGCTAATATGGATCTGGGAAAATGTAGATGATGACTACCGAAGGTATAGGGGTTAGGAAGAAAAACGAAAAAATCCGGGGCTTAGGATAAAAATCGAAAAATCAGGCCCCGTACCCCCATGACTAATCGCGAACCTCCGGTAGCGTTAGAATGGAGAGAGAAAAGGAATAGGAATGATAGGTAAAAAGGGACAACTATGGCATCGATAAAAAGGATGTCATGATGGAAATGAACAAAAATGTTAATTAATTGCAAAATGTTAAGGAAAAGAAGTTAACTAATGTTCCAAATAGGAATGTCAGTGGGTCCTCCCCAAAGCAGGCTCATGCCCTTAATGCCCTGACAATCCCACATTCAAAGAGTCCGTGGGCTCTGGGAATGTCCTTTGGAACAAGAGTTAAAGTCTTAACCGTAAGAATTTACCAAAAAGAAAACAAAGCATCAACCAAAGTATATACAATGATACAACCGGCAATGAGGTGAACAATGGAGAGAAGGATGGGAAGAAGAGAAGTGGAATGGAATCCCAAGAACAAGGTGGTGTACAGCCCCTTGTGTGTTTCATGATTAATGTGACTTGGCGAATCTCATTCCAACTCTGGCCTCAAACCAACCACTTCCAATGACTTCACATCAATGCAGTTGGTTAAATCATCCACTTGGGTAACAAGGATGCAACTTCGAGGAGCCACCACCATTCCGATGAAACAACAGAGAGAATGGGAAGCGAGAAGGGCCTTAGTTAGAGGGAACACTTTGGTTCCATAACCAGTGCTTGCAGCCCAAATTTTATTTCGTCTAAGGGGTGTGCTTTGAATCCTCACTTTTAGCTTTTTAGCTTTTTCTCTTTTTTCTCTTCTTTTTCCATTTTTTTTCCTTTTTGTCTTCTCTTTTTTTTTGTTTTGTGTTTTTATGCGTGGGGACCACACCATGCAAAGACTTCTTTATTTTTATTGTCTCAGCTTCCGATTATTCGATTACATCAGAACAGTAAGAAAACCCAAGAAGAAAACATCCAAGCACCCAAGTGAATGACCAACACAAGAGCACCAAGTTCCCTTGAAGTCACACCCTTTTCAAATCCTTGAGTCCTTCCTTAGTTTGAGAAATGCCCAGTCACTGGTTCGTTAAAGTTCTTATTGGAAGGGAACTGTACATTTCCAAGCCAAGGGAAACCATAGACTTGATGGATGGATGGATGAAGTGATCTCATTGCCTGCCATATCAAAAGAACATACCTTAGTATCAACAATGTAACTTAAAGGTAAAAACCAAACATTAGCAATTAATGAAAAACAGTTCATCCCATCGGCCCGAACACTTATTGGGTGACGAATTTACATGATGGATGACACACACACACACACACACACACAAAAAGATAGAAAAATATAACGATGTTGTAAAACAAAAACAAGAAAAGTTAAAGAAATTTGTAAAACAAAAATTAGAAAAGTTAAAGAAATTGTAAAACAAAAATGTGAAAAACAAAAACGTTGTAAAACAAAAATGTGTAAAACAAAAACTGAAAAAGAACTGAGGGCCCCATATGATTAGCATAGGTGGCCATCTCCCCCATGACTGAGTTGTGAGGGAGAGATCCGAAGTAGTGAGCGCCTATTTGAATTTCTAAGCAGTGCCCAACTTCTCCCAAATGATGATCTTAGATTCAGGGGTGGAAGTTGGCGACGCTCACGTTCCAATGTGTCTATGCCACGGTTGTTGGCATGAGTTTCCTCAGTTCGTTCCATGCATATTTGTTTGCCCTTATGAGAAGCTGTCAACCACGGGGTGTCTACTACTTCTTGTGTGGTTGCTACATACAGGCATCTTTGTTGCAGAGTTTCCTGGGCACACCTGTGACATGGAGACATTTCCTCCGTGTCATCACCCGATGAATCACTGTATGTGATGCATGGAACTATCCTCTTCTCGATCTTTCCACATATGTTTATCTTGGAGATTTCCAAGGAAAGATCACGGATCCTAAGGCATGCATCTACTGTGCTTAGCCATGCCCTTCCCATTATAATTGGGAAGTCCCCTTCGTTGTTGTTAACATCGATCACTAGGAAGTCTGCTGGGTAGGACCAACCACACACAGTGGTGATAACGTCCTCCACCAAACCCAATGGGATGGCAATGGACTGGTCTGCCAGCTCCAGTTGAATGTTGCTCTTCTTAAGTTGGGGCAGGTTCCAGGCGTGATACATCTTTCGCGAAATTAAGTTGACTCCGGAACCTGAGTCAAGAAGAGCTCGATGTGGCGCATTCCCAGCGATCTGCAAATGAATAAAGGGACTCCCAGGGTCAGTTAGTTTCCTGGGAAGGTGGCCTACCTTGATCCAGTCAGTTACGGTATGTGTTAGCATAACCGTATGCGTTACATTCCCTTGGACTGAAGGGTGCTCCGAAGTGTTAGTAGTTAGAGGCCTATACATATACCCGTCCGCTTGTTGTTGCGAGAGCCTATCCGGGCTCCTAGTTCTGAAAAAGGGTCTCCTTTTTGTACAGTTATCGCCAGAACTAGTGTCCGGTTGGATATTTACACTCTGAATATTTACAGATCTCGCGGCGTGACGTTGCTGCGGTTGGGTAGGTAATTCCCCTTGCATTGTTGGAGCAGGAGGTGTTATGGGAACTACTTGAGGAAAAGGTGCGGGTGGAGTTAGAGGATGGACAGAATGTGGAATGTCTCCCGGAGGAGAAGGAGTCCTTCTGAAGTACTCCCGAGCGTAGTAGTGACGGCGTGGAGTGTGACTCATAGCGTCACCTGGAGAAACTGGCTGCTGCACATAATAACCATAAGGATCAGGCTGCCGGTAAGGGTATCGATGTGTTGGCTGTGGCATCCCCCATGACTGTGGGTATTGCCACTGCTGATGTTGCTCGATGGGCTGCGGAGGTGTTCCACTTGGATAATACGTCAAGGGTTGGTGGAACTGCCTCGGGTTACCTTGTGGATAAGGTAACCTTCTGGGTGTTTGCCGTTGATTAAGTCTTGGATTTAATGCATACACCCCAGACTCCTGCAGATGTGAGATAATTGGACAACATCCCTTAGGATGGTCATAATAGCAGACCTCACATCCACCGTCATTGTCTGAATCAGAATTTTCAGCCTCATCGGAGTTAGAGATTTTTCCCTTACCCTTGTTATGTGCAGGGTTAAAGTTTCTCCGCTTGTCTTTGCTTTTATCACTACTTTGCTCATCCTTAGACTCTTCTACAATTTTCAGGACTGTTTCTATTCGTGAGTCTAAGGAATCCCACATTTGGTCTACCTTAGCCGATACCTCCGTTGTTAACTTTTGGATCGGCACAGTTTTCCTGTTCACCAACTCTTCGAGTGGTGACTCATCCTCCTCATCACAGAATTTCACTCCCTTCTTACGAAGGGAGGGATCACGGTTGTATTCCTCCGCACTTTCTCTTTTCCGTAGCTCACCCTCTTCTTGCGCTACTTGTTCCAACAATACTTCAACTTCATGGGCTCTTAGTTGGGAGAGTCTCCCTTGGGCGTAAGTCCCAAGAGTTCTTCTCGTTTCATTTCGTAGCCCATCCACGAGGTGGCGAAGTTGATCCCGCTTAGCGTACCCATGGCCCGGGCAACGATGTAGCAATGTGTAGTAACGGGCCATGGCAGCATCCAAGGATTCATGAGCTCCTTGTTTCCAGCCTTGGATCTGCTTACGCAAGTTAGACACTCTGGAGTACGTTTGATATTTGTTGTTGAACAATTCAAGCATCGTACTCCACCTCCTGATGGTTTCCGGTTCTAAGGACCGGTACCAGCTTTCTGCTTCTTTAGTGAGTGTCCTTGGGAACAACTTGAGTTTCTGCCACTCATTGTCTATGTTCTGCAAGGCACAGGCATCGTGGAATGCCTGTAAATGATGTTGAGGATCAGCGTTGTATCCCCCTTCAAAACGTGGGATATTATTTATATCCAAACGCTTGATCCTACTGTCTTTTAAATGCCTTGTGGGAATCCTAACTGCCTCTCTAATATCAAGCATACTTCGGGTTGCGAATAGGGGTTCGTCATGATCATCTCTTTCATGACGTCTGTGATGTCTACGTTGTGGTTCCCTATTCTCCCTACGTCCTTGCCCTTGTCCTAACTCCTCTCGACCTTCCTGTCGAGGCATTTCATCTCTTTTACCTTTACTCTCCGCGTTATGCTCATGGTGGCTGCGCCCAGATGTGGAAGGAGAGGGTGAATGATGTGATGAAGGGGAAGAAGAAGGGGATCCATCACCATGGTGATGTTTCTTGCCTTCTCTTCGGCTGCTTCGGCCCCGATCGTTGTGACGATCAACGAGTCCGTCATTAGTGCGAGTGATTGTTCCTGCCGTGAACAGCTGGTGCTCACGGGGATCAGAGCCTGGAATATGTATCGTTGATCTAAGGCCCTGATGCCTAACCTCTTCACTAGAGTGAGGAGGAGGAACATCATTTTCTAAGAAACCCGTTGTGAGGGGTTCCTCGTCTCCTATTTCACTAATGACGTGGGAAACCTTGCCCTTCAGTAGTGAATGTTGGCTCTCCTGCCTTGCATCCCGAATACGTTGGGCTTTTGTGGGACGATAATCCCTCAGAGTGTAATCATCCGCAACGTATTCAGTAATCAGCTCTTGCATGCCATACCGTACCAAGGCACGGAAAAGCATGTTGGGAGCAGATCGATCTGGGGGTAACACGATGTTACCTTGCATGTCTCTCCACCGCAGTTGCTCATCTTGATGGAAAACAAAGGTAAAATCCGGCACATACTCATCGGGATGAGTATATGTGACCTTAGATTGTTGAGGACATGGTTGATCTCGGTTATGCGTATGATGCTGACTTTCTCCTGTATTGTCCTTAGGTGAGTTGATTTCGTGAGAAGAAGCCATTTCTATTGGTGTGCTAATTTCACCGTTATTTATTGTTCTTGATTAACTGATTAACCCTAAGGTTCGTTTTAAGCTCACAACGATGTGAGTGATATCCCTTATGTTAAATTGGCGAAAAAACACTTAGTCCCCGGCAACGGCGCCAATGATGAGTGGCGAGGTACCCCTACACTCCACCATACGAATACGAGCGTACACGCGCGATCCGGTCGAACTCCGCAGACTAAATGCCTTAACGCCACAAGAAACACTTGGGGTTAATCGTTCGTTGTCTTCCCAGGCTTGCTTGTATGTGTCACGGTGTATGGTTAAGCAAGTCTGAGGTATGTGATTTTTTTGGTATTTTCGGCTTATCTTCTATGCTACCAGGAGAAAGGGTTGAGAAAACTAAACTAACTCTAACTAAGATCTAAGTCTAAATTAACTAGCGTCAGCATCCGTTCCCACTTGCCGGACACACCCTGAACTATGCAACTGCAGCTTACCAAACGCTAATCGTTACTGGGATCGCCACACGTAACGCAAGTGCTCGAAGTGGTCGTACTGAGGCACCTATTTAGCCTACGTGTGATAAGCAGCCGATTCCTTAGCCAGCCGTACACACCCGTGGGTGCTCGTAACTAAGTCGTACTTATCACACGATCTAGCCTAGCAATGAGCAGCCGATTCCTCAACTAGCCGTACACATTAGACCCGGGAGTTACCAAGCGCAGAATCCTGGAATACGCTACTGGGTTACCAAGCATCCAATGCTCGTAATTGAGTCGTACTCATGCATTGCGTCAAGCAGCCGATTCCTTGACTAGCCGTACACGTCCGTAGACGCTCGTAATCAAGTCGTACTTGAACGCACTAGGAAAGCAGGAAAGAAAGCAATAAAACCATGTACTGCAAGGTTTATCCAATCAAGTTCATCTTTATTGCCGTACACAACTTGGGTTCAGGTTACAAGCTGCTCGAATAAAGAGCCGTTCACTCTAGGACTCCTACTGCGGGCACATGGGGAAAAATTCTAACTCTGGAGTGATCAATCTGCCAGAGCTTCGCTACACTAGCCAGGATTGGGAAATGAAGGGAGTGCCGTCTCTTATTTATAGATATGGCGGCGGGACGCGATATCGCAGGAGAAGACGCGATATCGCGTACGCGATATCGCATGGGATGCGATATTGCGACGGCCGCGATATCGTGGCGCAGTGCAAATGGCGTCTCATCAATTAGTAATTAAGAAAAGTCATTCCCAGTTGGCTGACAATTTATCTATATGTTCATGAATAGCTTTGAGGTCTAGGTCTCTCCCCTTGATCTTACACTTATTGAGGCTATGGTGGTGTTGTCATTTTTGTCTCTTCTAGTACCACTTAACATGAATAAGCATTTGCACCCATTGCTCCTCCACCAATTTCAAGTTCATGATGCATAGCTCCTTGTTCTGTTCATTGTTGATGAAGTTTGACAAGACTACTCAAAGCAATGGCATGTGCAATTCAATAAGTAAAATAGTTTCAAAATAATAAATCAGGTTGTATGGGGTTACACCAGTTGTGGTTCAAAATGTCATTTGATAGGCCCAAAGTGGATGGACAAGTCACTCATGCCACTTGCATTTACTGTTATTCAACATCTTCTTAAGCAAGTTTATGATGACCTTATTGCTTGCTTTACCTTGCCCATTAGCTTGGGGGTAGTACATTGATGAAAAGGAATGCTTAATGCCTAGATTGTAACAAAATGTTTTTGTTTCATGGTTACTAAATTATTTAATTATTTGTAACTATGATCATAGGTATGCCAAAATTGGCTACTATGTTATCTAGTATCAATTTAAAGAATTATTGAGATGTTGTCTTCCTTAGGGGAATAGGTTCAATCCACCTCATGAAGTACTCAGTTGCAGTGATGATAAAGCTATGTCCTACAGAAGACTTAGGTGTTATGGGTCCAATGGTATCCAACCACCATCATTGAAATGGCCAAGTTATCTAAGTAGTGTGCAACTTAGTCAATGATACATGTATAATATTGCTATGCTATTGGCACATGTCATAATTTTTAACCTTCTACATGTAGTCATTTTCCATATAGGGCTAGTAAAAGCCTAATCATCTAATCTTGGAGGCAATGGCTCTAGGTCCTATATGTCCCCCACATACACCCTTGTGAACTTGCTCTAGGACTATGCGGGCCTCAATTTTGCCCAAGCACACTAACAATATACCATCATAGGACCATCAACATAATGTGTTATCATCTACAATAACATACTATTTTGATTATTCACATATAGCATCCTTTTGAGTGATTGCTAGGCCTTGTGAAGGTTCACCATACATGAGGAGCAGGATGCACTACAGCTACAAAGGAATCCTTAGTTCTCTACATGATGGGAAGCGCATAGTCCATAGTGAAGGTCAACAACTTACTACACACATCTGGCATCACACTAAAGGCTAGCATTGCAATGGAATTGGTTATGGTGTTCTTGGTTTAGGGTACATGTTGGATATCAATGTCTATAAATTGTTACATTAGTTTCTTTCCAAGGCCAAAATAAGGTTGCAAATGTTTGGCTTTACATGCATAAACCTCGATTACTTAGTTGAACATAAGTTGTCAATAACCTTTCATCATTAAGAATTTTATTCCTAGGTTATGAGCTACCATCATTTCCATGATCAAACCCTCATACTCTAATATGTTATTGGTACATGGAAATTTGAAATGATAAGCAAATGGTTGGATTTCATCAAATGGAAATGTCATGATGATAATGGCACGAGACCCATGTGCAATTGAAGCTACATTAAAGTACATAACTACCTCATAGCCCTTCAGCACTTGGCTAACAATGTTGATGTGTTCATTGGGGAATTTAGGATCAATGGTTATGTGGTCTTTTACTAGTGAAATAGCAAGTTGTACAACTATAGCTTAACCTTTTGTTGAGGCTTGGGAAATGCAATGAAGGTCAAACTCTACAATTATGGCTTCCAAACTAACTATGCGAATACTTTCATAGATATTGATCATTATGTCTTTAAGCACAATATCTTTGCAAATGATGTTGACTTGGCTTCTAAAGAGGTAGTGTCTCCACTTCTTCAATGGAAAGACTAGGGCTAGATAATACTTCTTCACTTCAATGTATTGAGTTTCATGAGCCACTAATGCATGGGTTAAGTAGTATATGGGTAACTCTACTTCGTCATCTTATTTCTGATAGAGTAGAGAGGCAATAGACATGTCAAAGATATCAAGGTAGATGTAAAAGGTTTATCCTCTCATGAAGGATAGACTACTGGTAGTTGTACCAACTCTTGCTCAAGGTTTTAAAAGGCTTCTTAGCATTGAGTCATCCACTCATAGTGAACTCCTTTCTTAAGTAAGTTTTGCATGGGTTGTAACTTATCTGTAATGCTAGTAATAAACCTATGAATAAATTGTAATCTTCCTTGCAAATTCAAAAGCTTCTTAAGGTTAGTCGATGCTACCAATTTGCATATGGCCTTAACCTTATTAGGATCGACATGTATTCCCACTTTAGAAAGCCAAGCATCCTACCAAATTTGATGCCAAAGACATACTTATTAGGGTTAAGCATAAGCTTGTACTTGAGGCATCATTTAAGCACTAGGTCAAGGTCACATGCATGGTTATCAACCACTTTAGACATAACAGCTATATCATCTACGTAATTGTTGAGCAAACCTAGCATATAATCACTAAAGATATATGTCTTGGCTCTTTGATAAGTTGCTCTTACATTCTCTAGGTCAAAGGTCATCATACTGTAGTAAAAGGTACCCTAAGGGGTCATGAAAATTATACTGAGTTGATCTTCTAGGTTAATCCTAATCTAGTTGCATTTTGAGAACCCATCCATAAAGGATAATAAGACATGTTGGTCAATGCTAGGCAAAGGAAAATCATTCTTGATGGTTACCTTATTTAGGTCTTAGAAATAAATGAAAATTTATATACTCCCATTTTTCTTAGGGACTACCACTATGTTGGATAGCCATTATGCCTAATCAATGGCCCTAATGAAACCATCTTGATATAGTTTTGTGATTTCATCACAAACTGTCAAGGCCAAATTAAGTCTAATCTAACAAAATTTTTTCTTAAATGATATAATGCTAGGATGAAGTATGATGTTAGGTTGGACTAAACATGGTTCAAGACCTAGCATATCCTCATATCACCAAGAAAAGACCATAATGTTGTCTTGTAGAACCTTGGTGATGTCTTGAGCATGCTGAGGTTCCAATGAGAAACTTAGTTTTAGGGTTTTCTCCTCACCAGTATGTGTTGTGATAGGAATCTTAGCCAAAGAGTCTTCAGTAATGTCACCAACCTCTAGTTAAGGGTTTTGACTAGGTCTTTGTGTCACTCTAAAGGTTACTCTATTAAGGTTATGTGATCGACAAGACTCTCAAGCTCAAGATCTAGGCAATTAAGACCAATGCATCATTCAACATCATTGTCGGGTCCACTTAGGCTTAAAGGTAAACTAATTTGCTCCCAAGTACTCATACTCCAATTCTGCATGTCAACCATAAGCACATTAAGTATCACTTGGGTAAAAATGAGTACATAATGCCAAAATGATATAAAATACCTTAGTAAATATGCAAACATATGTTATTTCAATGTCAAAAAATGCAAACAACATCAACCAAGGCTATAAGAGGTAGGTGAAGATAAATGAGACAAAATAAAGGGTACATAAGATCAAATATAGGCCAAACGAGGTCAAAATAAGTTGGGGCATAAACATAAGGTTAAACATGATCAACTATGATTACACTTTTACTAGTTTTATGCCTTAGCAGGCCATGTTACCAATTTAAGACATTGAAAAGCCATGGTTACATGGTGCCAAATGATTATCAACGATGGTCAAACCTTATCATCTAACACTAATAAAAGGCTAAACAGAGGTTAACAAAGGTCATAATAGAGAAAACAAGGTAGGTATGATGAAACCAAAGTTATGTAGAAGCTACATGAGGTTAACTAATGGTATTGAAAGTCAACAATGCATAACAGGATCAAAAATAAGTCAAAACACTATGAAATAAGGTCAAATTCATCAAAATGGAATACATGTGGTAAAACATGATCATTACTAATCAAAAAGGGTTATATTTTTCCAATTTTAGGCCTTAGTGGACCATAGTATAAGGCTACAAGGTTGATAGGTGAGTTTGGACATCTATGAAGGCTATTTTAAGGTTATTTTGGGTAAAAAATCAAGGTTTTCTAGGCACACCCATGCTTGCCAGTGTGGGTTGGATGACCACGTAACTCCCCAAATTGATTTTGAGTAGTTTTCAACTCCTAATAACTCATATGGTTAGTGGAGTGAACTAGGGAAGCAAATACCTCAATTCTAGTATCAATTTCAACCTCTAGAAACCCCCATTGGGGCGTAGAACTACCATCCACACTGGAGCAACATTGGTCAATGTGGCCCCAACGTGGCTACTAAGAAGAATTAATTTCATGGCATACAAAGGGTTGAAATTAGTGTTCTATAGTCTTCCCAAGCTAGTGTAATAGTCAAAATTAATCATTTTGGATGTCAAATCTTACTATGGAAGTAGGTTTTAAGGTTATACCCCCTAGAGAAAGGTTGCTTAGCATGGATGAAGTGGGTCTCAACATGGATGGTCTTAATCTAGGTTATTACATGGTTAAAATATGGTCAAATTATAGCTAAATCCTAGGTTTTACAATTGTATGCTCACCAATCAAGTTTAAAGGCCATTTGAGGGGTGCTTTCTAGAAAAAACTTTGGTGGGGACCTCATCCATGCTAGGGCCATGCTGGAAAGCATGGCTCCAATATCCCTCAGCATGGATACCTCTACTTTTTGGTCCTAGGATGGTCTCAGAGGTAATTTGACCAAGTTTTTAGGCTCTTGCGGTTGCTAGTAGTGATATTTAAAGTTTTAGCTCAAAACTGACTAGGTTTGATGGTTGTTTGAGGTGTGGCATAGTTATACCCCTTGAGCCATGCTGGGCAACGTTACTCCAGCATGGGTGAAGGGGTTTGATAAGTTTTAGTAGTTAAAATAAGGTTAAATGGTGGTTAGTTAAAGTTTTTAAGATTCTTGATTCTGCTAGGCTAGGTTATAGTCTTCTAGGAATGTCGATGTGTTGCCAAAAGTGGCAAGGCAACTTACCCACACTGGAGTCATGCTACCCAGCATGACTTTGGCCTCCCTTAGCATGGATACCCTGAGATATAAATTTTTGATAGGTTTTAATAGCAAATTGACCATGCATGTGATCTCCCAAGGTTACAGATGTCAATAGCAGGGTTTCGACACCAAAATTGACTATTTTGAAGGCCATGTACTATTGTGTATATTCATCCCCCCTTGAGTGAAACTGGCTAACATGGCCCCAACATGGATGAAGGGAGATTATGACATTTTACTATTTTCAGGCCTATTTTTGGGCATCTAATGATCCTAGCGGGCTCAGATATAGTTCTACAGTCACAAAGGTAGGTTTCAAGGTTATTTCAAGCTATAAATGGTCTTTTATAAATCATCCCCAAAGTACCCATGCTAGACCAATGCTATCCAACATGGTTGGGGGGTTTCCTAGCATGGTCATATCCTTAGACCTAAATTTTAACTTCAATTTAGACAACTCTTGACTACCAAAGGCCAAGGAGAGGTGTTAAGGCTCTTGGAATAAGTTTGAAGGTCATTTTGAGGTATGAATAGGTTTTGGTGGGTTACCTGCAAGGTATCCATGCTAAACCCACACTAGCTAGTGTGGGTGGAGTATTTCCCAGCATGGGAAAGGTAAAGGATATGTCATTTGACCTTTTTTTAGTGTTGCTTGGACTTTTTCCCCATGGAATTACTAGTGCACCATTAGTTTTAGTGCATGGACTTTGCAATGGATGTTGGAAGTAAACACTTAGGTTGAAACTTGGTTTTTATGGTTGTTTTGCCCAAAAATCATATGCCTAATTCATTCTTCTCCTAATAGCACACTATTCAAAGCTCTTGGCAGAGATATTTACTTGCAAACCCATTAATCCTTAGTGTTGTTTCTTTAGGTTCCCCCACACACCACCCCCCACCCGAGAAGCATTGCTACCCAAGTTCATCAAATTTTAGAGTTTTTTCAACATTTTTTACAAGCACCATGAAGAAGAGAGAAAACAGCAACAAAAATGCCATTCTAGAAGATGTTGATGTAGCTACAAGATGAATCTCTCACACACCATAGCCTATCATTGCATAAGGATCAACAACCATCACTCTAAGGTAGGCCATTTCTAGCTATTTTCCATGTGCTTTTGGCCAGTTTTCATAGTTTTTCCAACATAGGAACTGGGCATTTTTTAAGATCTAGGTCACTATGGTTGATAAAATTATGTTTTGACAAAATCCCACTACACTATTTGATGGGTTTCATGCATTTTTAGTGTTTCTTAATCATTTAAGTTTGTTTTTATGGAAGTTTTAAGTGAGGTTTTAGTTAATTTATGTGTGTTTTTCGTTGTCTTAGTAAAAAAGCAACACTAATTTTGAATTTTTTATTAAAGAAACAACAGAGAATTGTTAATTTATGGCTCCATAGGATTTTAATTAGGTGTTTTATGATTGTAACGATGGTTGAACTACTAGATTCGAGCTCACAAATAATTCACCATGAATTTTTCCATTAGCCAGTTCATAATAGTTTTGTTATTTTGGCTTTTTTTTTATGGTAACTGTGTAATTTTTTTACCAATAATGGCTATGAACTCTAGTTTTTTGAGGTTTTTTATTTTTATTTTTAAGTCTTATATTTCAAATGGTTGTTGTTTGGTGCAATTTGGAGTGATGGTTAATTTTTAGCAATTTTTTTCGTCAGCTAGTTCAATTGTGTTTTCATGCTATTTTCAGTTTTTCATGGTACTTCAAGAATTTTTTTCTGGAAAAATGGTAAGTGGTTTCTATATTTTCAAGTTATTAGTATGTAGTTCTTGATTTAATCTTTCTAATGGTCTTGGAATCACTAGATTTGGAGTTACAATTGATTTTAGATGAATATTTTACTAAACTATGAAAATTGGGGTTTTGCCATGATGGCCATGTACATGCCACTTCGGCAACGTTTTCTACAACAGTGACTAAGAATTTTCGTATTTTCTATTTTTGGGTGTTTATTTTAAATTTTTATAATTCCAAAAACTATAGAATCACTAAATTTCATTAAGTGGTTGATTTTTTATGATTTAGGCATTGGTAGTTTTACCCCTTGAAGATGGCCAGCGTTGGCACACTGGATAATTTTTTCTATCAATGTTCCATGTTCCTAGGGATACTTGGGGATGTTAGAAGTGGTGTAGGGCTCATTTCATGAATGTTGAAAATTTTCTAATATTTTCTACCAGTGATCTCCTATGGCCATTTCTCTTAGTTTCAATGTTGTTGTATGAGTTTTGTTTAAACTTGGTCATGGTTTTGCACAATGTTTTCAATGTGTTTTAAGTTTTGTATGATATGGTAAACGTTCTTATATTCTAGTTATGATGTTTTAGGTTTGTTTAGGTTGCTGAAATATTAATTTTTGAATTTTTTCTTTTCAAGAAATTTTGACTAACACCCTAGAGTTTTTACTATGGCTAGTTTCACGACTAACTAGGATGTTTGACAAAATTTCCTAAGAAATTCAAATTGTTGTTTGGTTGTTGCTATACTTAGCTACAGTTATGATTGTTCCCATTTTTCACTTGTTTTTTTCTATGTGTTTAAGATATGGCTCTAATCATGTGTGTTTCCATGCAACGCTTTCCTTAAGCCCATTTTGGTGGTGCTTGAATTGATGGGGATACTTTGCTACATCAACTTCCCCAAATCCAACACTCCCCCTATTGACATGGCTCTAGAGTAGGGCTTCCTATGGTTTCAACTGAGGGAAAGGGAGTTCCTTGCCTTCCTCCTACAAAACTTTAGTATGATGCTATGATCACACTTATCTGATTACATAATCGGCATCATAGTGGAGACCCCGCTACCTCGGTCTTTCAATATGATCGTTAGGTTCATAACAAATGATCCTGAGACACATGTAGAGGGGGAGGTTCTGGATAGGGGATGCACCCAATAGACCCACCAATTGTCCCACATCTATAACATGCTAGAGTATTACTAGTACAATGCTGAGAGCACCCTAATGGTGGCACACCGAGCCAACACATTGTTCCAGAATCCTCTTGGCATAGTGTACCATTTGGATGGGTAAGTATGATCATGATTTTGTTGTTTTACTTTGTTTTATTTGTTCTACCTACTCTTCCTTAGCTCATAAGTTTCTAACATTTTGAATGCTAAACATCTTGTAGGTACAGGTTTAGTGAGCAAGGTTTGACCAAGAGCTATTGAATCTTGGAGGTGGCTTAGACTACAGTGGGTGTATTTACCAAAGGCCTAATAATAAGAGACACAATGGTTGATTAATTAAAGGAAAAACTCAATAAATACACTGATGTTTTTACTCCAGCCTTCAAGAAGCGTGTGGTTAGCGAAATAGCTCACAGTTGGTGGGTGGTCCCTAAGCGTCTTTTGAAAAAAAAACCACTGCTAAGACCTCCACACAACCTTCACCAAGTAAGAAGAAGAAGAAAGGTAGTAATAATTGTGATTTATGCCTATTATACTAATTTTTTCTTGGTTATACAATTTTAGGCTATTTTAGTTCTAAGTGTTTTAATGGTTTTAATTTGTTGTTCTAGTTATATCTTGGTTATAGATGATGTGTTTATGCCTTAGCTAACTAACCATTTTTTGTTGTCTTGTAGGGGCTTCAACCTCCTCTAGTGTCACCTTGGCTTTTTCAAGACATCTTGAGGAAACTCTCATCCTAAAATTTGATGAGGTGGAATTAGGACAACATTGGTTGAGGGAACAAGCACATAAGAATATTCAAGCAAGCATTGCTCATGTTAGTTTGCTTGACCTGTTCATGGCACCTACCCCAATTATCTTTGCTGCTGAGATGATGACCATTATTAAATCCTTTAATGAATAAGCCAAGAAGTTCATCACCAAGATGCATAATGTACCAATCACCTTGTCCATCAATGAGGCTACCTTCTGTGATCTCTTTGGTATTCCCACTAAAGGAATGAGGATTGCCACCAAATTAGCTAAGGAGATGGGCCATCGTGAGGAGGTGGAGGCATGGTCAAGTTCTCATCATCGCCATTCTAAGGTGGTCTTGGATTTTTTCCAAGTGCCAGAAGCAAGGGAGTCCTATCCCTTATTCTACTCCTGTGCCTTCCCTAAGCTACTATCACATAAGAATGTGATTGGCTTTACCCAAGCATGGACAATGATGAAGGTCCTAGGAGAAGGTGCTCAATTTAACTGGGCTACTCACTTGGCCTCTAGGTTATGTGAGGAAATCCTCAAAATCTAAGAGGATCTCACCACAATATGTCACATGCACTATGCGTTCTTTATGACATATTTGCAGAGATTCGTGAAGTTCTTGATGGTGAGGAGGGATGGATGATGGGTGAGCCAAGACCCATCCCAACACTCTAAGCCTTGTATAAAGCTCATTTATCCAACCATGCATGCCCTAAACACACCAATGGATGTCAAGGAATCATTATCTATCACCATTGAGGGAGTTAGTGGTAGGTGGTGTGTTTCACCTAATAGCATGCAAGTTGAGCCTCACGTTGATTAGGCTAACATTGAGAGGGCCAAGGAGTTACGTGTTAAGGCTAACAAGGTAGCCAAAGTGAAGCTAAAATGGTCCATGGTAGAAGAAGCGAAATAAGCCACTAAGTAGCCTATCAAGAGGCTTACAATCAAGTTCAACAAGATACACAAGGCAGTGACATGTACATTCTAATCTTTAGGTATCTTTTGCTTATCCTATGTATGAAATTTTAAGTTTCTAATGTTGTTATTTTGGTAAGTTATTCTAATGTTTTGGGTTTATGGTTCTTATAGACAAGAGACAAGACCTAGCAAGACAAGCTGCTGCAGCAATGAAGAAGAAAATATGCATGGAGGAGGCCCTCCTACAATAGCATGAGGAGGAATTATCCAATGTTGTGTTGGATGACCTAGATGCCTTATCTGGAAAACTGCTACCAAGTGAACCTCTCATCGTCATCCTAGAGGATGAGGAGCTAGGTATGCATACGGCTTTATGTTATTCATTATAGTTTATTGTTTTATATTTAGTTTGTGTTCTAACCATTCATTGATTGTTATGCTTATTGTAGTTCCTGAGCCCCAAGAAAAAGCCTCTACCCTTATGTTTTGCATGAAACCATGGGTAGAAGTTCCAACAAAAGTGGAATTCATGCATAGAGTGGCTAAGGATATCATTGATCGATAGCAACAAGTTGCTCTCGATATCGGTTGCAATAAGAGGGTAAATTATTTTACATTTATCTTGTCATTTTTGATACATTTATTTCCTCTCTACTCTATTAAAAATGTGATGACAGAGTAGAAATGCCTATATACTACCTTAGCCATGCATTAGTAGCCCAAAAGACCCAATACACTAAAGTGGAGGAGCATTGTCTAGCACTAGTCTTCTCTTTGAAGAAATGGAGACACTACCTCTTTAGAAGCCATGTCAATGTAATTTGCAAGGGTAACATACTTAGAACCATAAGGACCAACATCTACGAGAGTAGTTTTACAACCCGATGGAAAGCCAAAACCACAAATTTTGACCTCCATTATGTCCCTCAATCCTCAACAAAAGGTCAAGCTATAGTTGTATAGCTCATAGTTTTACCAGTCAATGAAAAAGTAGCCATAGATCCTAAGTTCCCTGATGAACACATTAACACAGTTAGCCAAGTGCCCAAGGGTTTTGAAGCGGTCATGAACTTCGACGGAGCTTCAACCATCCATGGGGCCACTACTACTACCATCATAACATTCCCATCTAGTGAAATCCAACCCTTTGCCTATCATTTTGGGTTCCTATGTACCAACAACATAGCAGAATATGAGGATTTAATTAGAGGCATGATGGTAGCTTGTGACCTAGGAATTAGACGCCTAGCCATCAAAGACAATTCACAACTTGTGGTTAACCAAGTAACAAAAGTCTATGCGTATAAAGCTAAGCACTTACAACCTCACTGTAATCTAAGAAAGAAATTATTACAACAATTCATAGATGTTGATATGCAAAAAATACCTTGAAATGAAAATGCCATAGCTAATGCAATTGCAACATTAGCCCTTAGTATGACACCAGATGTGTTTAGAAAATTGCCCATCTTAACTGTGGACTGTGCTACTCCCATGACATAGAACATTGAGGATACCTTTATGGTCATTGTTCATACTGCTCCTTCCAAGGAGTGGTATGATGATATCAAATTTTACTTTATGCATGGTGAATCCTCACAGGGCCTGACTACTTCCCAGAAGGACGTCATACGCAAGTAGATAAAGCAGTATGTCATCATAGGTGATAACACATTATGTTGATGATCCTATGATGGCATAATCCTAAAGTACTTAGGCAAAACCAAAGCTAGAACAGTCCTAGAGGAGGTTCACAAGGGTGTTTGTGGTAGACATATAGGACCTACAGCCATGGCCCCTAAGATTATATGGTTAATCTACTATTGGCACCATATGGAAAATGACTACCTGCAAAAGTTTAAGCGATGCAATACATGCCAATAATATAGCAACTTGATGCATGTATCACCAAATGAGTTACATATGACCCAAGTAACATGGCCATTTCAATGATGGGGGTTGGATATCATTAGACCCATAACATGTAAATCTACCATAGGGAATAGCTTCATTATAACCAAGTCCAAATACTTTACTAAGTGGGTTGAAGCTATTCCCATAAGAAAGACCACATCAAAATAAGTTTGCAAGTTTACCCTAGACAGCATTATAGCTTGTTTTATCATACCCATGATCATAGTTATAGATAATGGACTTCAATTTAGCAACCAAGAAAGAAAGAATTTTTGTCACAACCTAGGCATTAAGCATTCTTTCTCGCTACCTCACTACCCTCAAGCCAATGGACAAGCAAAAGCAAGCAATAAGGCCATCATCAACTTTCTTAAGAAGATGCTCAAAAATAGCAAGCGGCATGAGCAGCTTATCCATGCACTATGGGCATATAGAACAACCTATCTCATGATAATTGGCATGACCCCTTGTAGCCTTTTTTATGGCTCTGAAGCTGTTTTACCTCTTGAATTTTAGGTACCATCACTCCAAGTATCCTTGACTGACTTCATCAATAATAAGCAAAGCAATGAGTTTTGGGCAGCAATGCTGGATTTGGTAAAAGAGCAACGTATGCAAGTGCTTACTCAAATCAAGCACTATCAAGAGCGGTAGAAGTGACAACATCACCATAACCTAATCATGCACAAGATTAAGGAGGGGGACCTCATCCTCAAGTAAATTCTTAGCCAACTGGAAAGAGTTCTTCCTTGGTACCAAAGCCTATGGAAATGGAGCATTCAAAATAGTCAACATGGATGGGAACAATATGGCCAATCTAGTTAATAATTCCTATCTAAAGCCATACTACATGTAGCTTACAAACCATCAACAAGCAAGCCTACTTTCAACAATCTGCTACGACCTTAAACTACCAACACAGCCTACCAGGGCCTTAACCTAGTACCATGGCCCATCATAGCCTTAAAATAGCAACATTGGTGACCTAGATAGCCTAATTCTCATGTGGCCTCTATGTATTATAATGTTAAAATATGTAGTGGTGTTTTGTATTCTTTGTCAGTGCCTCTCTAATCAATCCTCCAAACACCAACAAAGAGGGGCCATTGAAAAACTAAAAAATTTTGCATGTTCTAACTAGTCTTCATCATGTAGCTTTCACCCCATTGAACCTAAGGTAAAATTTCATTGTAACTGTGAAAATTGTAACCCGCAATGGGTGAAACACCACTAATTTTGGCCTAGCACTTTGAAACAAGAATAACAAAGAGCCTCTTGAGCTTTTGGGAGACAAAAATTTGATAAAGGCATGTAACTCACACTGAGGTCACTCTGGCAGCATGAGTACAGCGTAAGCAACCCCAACAGCCTCAAAATCAAGTCAAAAAATGGTCCAAATCTAAGGGTTCAAGCCATCCTCAAGGGCCATTGATAACCACTTCAAGATTCAGCATTCAAGAATTCAAATTTCGAGACAAATTCTTCACATTTTCACACTCACGCTATTATTCACGCTAAGGTCACGCTGGCAGTGTGAGTGCAATGTGAGCAACTCCAAGAGCCTCAAAAATGAGTTAAAATGATCCTATTTCCAAGGTGCAAGTCATCCTCAGGGTTCATTCTTGACAAATTCAAGTCCCAACCTCCAGAATTCCAAATTTCAAGTCCAAAATTGTAAGTTTTTGTAGCTCACGCTGTGGTTATGCTGCACTCACGCAGGCAGCATGAGTCCAGTGTGAGTCACCAAAAGTGGCTTAAATCAAGGCACATCAAGCTTAATTTTTGATTTTCAGATCACTCTCAAGGTCAACTATAGGCAGACAATTGTTGTACTCAAGAAACAGGCTACAAAAGGTCAAAATTGGTGTGAAATATGTCACTCCTAGCTCACTCACGCTGAGGTCATGCTGACAGCGTGAGTGCAGCATGAGTACTGATCATGCTTGGTCGAAAGCACGCTGAACTTATGTTGAGGACAAGCAAGATAAAATCAACTCATGCTGGAAGTCTTGGTGAAATAGCGATGCCTCAAACAACCACAAAACCACTCAAATCAACATCTTGCAATAGTCAATTCAGGGATGGAGAAAGTTTCAAGCAAGCCAGAGTCAATCTCTCTTCTTGTACATTATCATTTTCATTGTAAATTTTCATCATTTGTGACCTTGCCAGGTTCTTATGCTCAAAATTGTATGTGCTTCCATGGGCGTAAGCTAGCTTGAGTAAGCTCACACATGGTGTAAGATACAGTGCATCCAGTCAAGAATGTAGCTTGCCCATTGCACGTCCAACTCACACACAACTATCCATCAGACACATGTCACATGATCCATTTTCCTCTCATCTCTCAACCATTGATTCCATCTATGAATTCTACACCTGAGCCTATCCAAACCTTATAAATACCCTGTCAATTCACATAAATAGGGTGGGCAATTTTGAAGGTTGATGGCTTCGCAAACACTGACTAGCAACTTTTGGATGCTTGGGTGCACCTGACTCCTAGCATCCAAGAACCTGCAAGAATATCACCCTGTGGCTTAGCACTTGACTTGCCATCCACACATGCAGCTAGACTTTGACTGGTGCACATTCATTCTAAGCAATACAATATAGTCCATTTTTACCTTCTATTATATTGTTTACTCTGTTTTAAATTCAGTTTACGCTCTGTTTACAATATTAATTTTTTATATGCTCTATTTGCATTTCGTGCGTCGCTGTTTACATTTTGAACATCAATTACAATAACCCTAGCGCAAGCCATAGCTTACATTCGGGGAAGTCCTTGGTTGATTTGCATGTAGACCATCCAAGGCACTCTACCTTCATTTTCTTTTCCAACTTACCCTCACACGAAGGCAGGGTCAATTGTGCCCATCTAATGATCTTTCAGTGTTTATTTTTCCCTTCCATCCTTACACCAACAATTTTGGTCAGTACAGTAAATTAACGCTAGAAGGAGGACCACTTGCAAAACGCTTACATTAATCGAGACCATAAATCTGCAAAATTCTTATGTTAATTGAGACTCCAAACCCGCAATAAAATGCATGTTAAAGATGGAGATGAACAAAATATATGGTGATTGTGGAAATGTCTAAGGGAAAGAAATTAAAGTATGCACAAAATAGAAATGTTAGTGGGTCCTCCCCAAAGCAGGCTCATGTCCTTAATGCCCTNTTAATACTTTAACTCTTGTCTCCGAATGACATTCCTAGAGCCTACAGACTCTTTGAATGTNGCTACAAGAGTTTACCAAAAAGAAAACAATGCATCCACCAAATATGGACTACTGATACAACTAGCAATGAGGTGATAAATGGAGGAAAAATGATGGAAATAAAAGAATGGAATGGAATCTCAAGAACAAGGTGGTGTACAAGCCCTTGTGTGTTAATGGTTAATGTGACTTAGTAGATCTCATCCCAAATTCGGCCTCAAACAACCCACATTTAGTGACTTCGCATTAATACATTCGGCCCATCCATCCACTTGAAGTAACAAGAATGCTTTCACCAAAGAGCCACTACCATTTCGACAAAACAAAAGAGGAGAAAGCAGGAAGCAAGAAGGGCCTTAGTTAGAGGGAACATGTTTATTTTAGTTCTATAACCAATGCTTACAACCCAAGTGATTATTTTGTCTAAGGGGTGTGCTTTGAATTCTCACTATTTTTATTTTTTATTTTTTGCGTGAGAACCACACCATGTAAAGACTTATTATTTTTATTTGCTTAGCTTCCCAATAATGTAGCAACATCAGAATGGTAAGAAAACTCAAGAAGAAAACATCCAAGCACCCAAGAGAATGGCCAGCATAAGTGCATCAAATCCCCTTGAAGTCACACCCTTTTCAATCCTTGAGTCCTTCCTTAGTTTGAGAAATGCCCAATCACTAATTTGTTGATAGTTCTTATCATTGAGAAAGGGACTGTACAGTTCCAAGCCAAGAGAGACCATAAAATTTTATGGATGTATGGATGAAGTGGACTCATTACCTGCTATATCCAAAGAACCATAAGTTAGTATCAACATCATAACTTAAAGGTAAAAACCAAACATTAGCAATCAATGGAATACAGTTCATACCATCTTCAGAGCACTTATTACGTGACAAATCAAACAAAATAATCAAACACACAAAGAAATGAAAAAGTATGAACGATGTTGCAAAATAAAAATAAGAAAAGTTAAAGAAATTTGTAAAAAAAATGTGTAAAACAAAAACTTAAAAAGAACTGAGGGCCTTAGATAATCAGCATAGGTGGCCATCTCCCCCATGACTGAATTGAAAGGGAGAGATCCAAAATAACGAGTGCTTGTTTGAATTTCTTAGAAGTGTCCAACTTCTCCCAATTGATGTTTTTAGGTTAAGGGTTGGAAGTTAGCGACACTCTCGTTCCAGTGTATCTATGCTTTCGACGTGGCCATAAGTTGGTCCCCCAGTTAGTTTCATGCATGTTGGTGAGTTGCTCTCATGATTAGCTATCAACCACTAGATGTTTTCTTGTTGTGTGGTTGCTACATACAGGCACTTTTGTATGTTGATTTCTTGGGCACACCGGTTGCATGCAGGCAATGGTGAACATTCCTATATGCAATCACCCTCAGTATCACTGTATGTGATGCATGGAACCTTCTTCTTCTTGATCTTCCCATAAGTGTTTTCCTTAGATATTTCTAGGGAAAGATCGTGGATTCCTAGGCATGTGTTTATTGTATTTAGCCATGCCCTTCCCATTAGTATTGGGAAGTCCCCTTTGTCATTATTTACTTGGATCACTAGGAAATTAGTTGGATATGATCAACCACACACAGTGGTAACAATCCCAAGGGAACAGTGATGCACTGGTCAACTAGCTCTAAGAAAATATTCCTCTTCTTCAATGGAGGCAGGTAACAGGCTTTATACATTTCTTGCAATATCAAGTTGACTCCGGAACCTAAGTCTAGAAGAGCTTTACAGGATTCATTCCTAGCGACTTGGAGATAGATCAGGGGGCTTCCAGGATCAGAGAAGGTGGCGTACCTTGATCCAGTCAATGATGGTATGTGTTAACATAACCGTATGCATTGAGCTCTGTTGTTGGTTTGACGGGAGCTCCGAAGCCTTATTTGATGGAGGAGCATTTAGAGGCTCAACCACTTGTTGTTGTGAGAGCTTGTTTGGACTGTTGGTTCTGAAGAAAGGTCTTCTCTTTGTACGATTGTCAAAACCAGTAGCGGGTTAAAGGTTTATAGCTCTCGTAGCATTGCGTTTTTGTTGTTGAGTGGAGAGTTCCCCTTGCATCGTTGGAACAGGTGGTAGTGGAGCTATCGGCATAAGAGTGGCAGATGGATTTGGAGGATGGTATGCATGTGGTGTGTCTCTCCCAAGAGAAGGAGTCCTATAATACTCCTGAGCTTGGTAGTGACATGGTGGTGTCACACGACCAATAGATTCATGTGGAGAGATAGGCTGCTACACGTAGTAGCCATATGGATCCGGTTACCGGTAAGGGTATTATTGCCTTGGTAGTGGCATCCCCCATGACTATGGGTATTGCCACTACTGGTGTTGCTCCATAGGTTGTGGCAAAGTTCCACTTGCATAATATGTTAACGATTGGTGGAACTGCCTTGGGTTACCTTGGGGATAAGGTAACCGATGGGGTGCTTGTCATTTGCTAAGTCTTGGGTTGAGTGCATACAAGCCAGACTCTTGTAGATGTGAGATTATTTGGCAACATCCATTAGGATGGTCATATTGGTAGATCTCACATCCACCATCATTGTCTGTATCTGAATTCACAACCTCTATTTTACCCTTACCTTTGTTACGTGCATGGTCCAAATCCCTCTTCTTTTTCTTATCATGGTCACTACTTTGCTCCTTAGACTTCTCTATGATTTTTTAAATAGTTTCAAATCTACTATCTAAGGAGTCCCACATTTAATATACCTTAGCTGACACTTCTATTGTTAATTTCTGAAGTGGTAAGGTTTTCCTACTCACCAACTCTTTGAGTGATGACTCATCCTCCTCCTCACAGAATCTCACTCCCCTCTTTTGGAGGGAAGGATCACGGTTATACTCTTCGGCACTTTCTCCCTTACATAACTCTCCTTCTTCCTTAGCTACATGCTCCCACAATCTATGAACCTCATGGGATCTAAGTTTAGATAATCTCCCTTGGGCATATGTTCCAATGGTTCTCCTGGTTTCATGACTTAGCCCATCTACGAGATGGTGTAGTTGATCCCGTTGTGCATACCCATGGCCAGAAATGATGTAACAATGCATAATAATGGTCCATGGCAGCATCCAAGAATTCATGATGTCCTTACTTCCATCCTTGGATTTTCTTTCACAAGTTGGACACTCAAGAGTACGTTTGATATTTATCATTAAACAGTTCTAGCATCGTACTCCACCTCCTAATGGTTTTCGGTCCTAAGGACTGGTACCAGCTTTCTGCTTCTTTTATGAGTGTCCTTGGGAACAACTTTAATTTTTTCCACTCATTCTCAATATTTTGCAAGGCACAAGCATCGTGAAATTCTTGTACATGGTTCTGACGATCAGTGTTGTATCCCCCCTCAAATTGTGGGATATTATTCATGTCTACTCTCTTGATCTTGCTATCTTTCTGGTGCCTTGTAGGTATTCTAATGGCCTCTATGATGTCTAACATGCTTCAGGTTGCAAGTAGGGATTTGTAATGGTCATTTCCCTCATGGCATCTGTGATGCCTACGTGGTTCCGTACTTTCCCTTTTTTCATGCCTTGACTCTCTAGACTGCCCTCATCCTCGCTCTTGACTCTCTCGTCAAGGTCTCTCATTTTGCTTACCCTTATTTTCATAGTTAGGTTCCTTATGACTACGTCCTAATGTTGAAGGAGAGGGTGAATGTTGCAATGAAGGTGAAGAAGAAAGAGAACTATTGCCATGATGATGTTCCCTACCTTCTCTTTGGTGGTCCCAACTCTGATCATGATCACGATCAGAATCCTCACCCTTATCATGTCTTTGTGTTCCCTCGTTGAACACTTGGTGTTCTTAGGAATCAGAACCAAGATTTTGAATCATGGAACGTAGGTTTTGATACAGCACCTCCTGACCATTGTTAGGAGGGGGAACATCATTTTATCAAGAACCTATGAAAATAGGTTCACCACCCTCAATTTCATTTAAGATGGGTGAAGCATTATGGGGGCCTTTGCCCTTCAATGGTGTGTGATAACTCTCCTACCGCATGTCCCGTTGACGTTGCACTTCTGTGGGATGGTAGTCCCTTGTGTTGTAATCACTTGCAATGTACTCAGCATATAGTTGTAACATGCCTATTCGTGCAAGGACATGAAGGAGCATGTTGGGGACGGCTCTATCTGGAAGCAACACTATGTTACCCTCCAAGTCTCTCCAACATAGTTGTTCATCTTGATGGAAGACAAAGGTAAAGTTGGGTATATATTCATCATGATGAATATATACCACACTGAATTGTTGAGGAACTAGTGGATTTTGGTAGTGTGTTGTGTCGTCAACTGTCTCTAGTGTTGGTCCTAGGTAGTGAAGTGTTTTTGTGTGGAGAAGAAGACATTTTTGTCTTATTCAGTGTGCTATTTACCGTTATGTTATATTTTTGTTTGATCAACCCTAAGGGTTCATTTTAGCTCCCAATGATGTAAATGATTTCCTATGTTCTACGTAGCGCACAAACAACTAAGTCCCCAGAAATGGCGCCAATGATGAGTGGTGAGGTACCCCTATACTCAACCATACGAATACAAGCATCTCACGCACGATCCAGTCAAACTCCAAGGACTAAGTGCTTACGCACCTTATGGAACACTTAAGGTTAATCAATCATTGTCTTCCCAGACTTACTTGTATTGTCATGGTTGTATGGTTAAGTAAGTCTAAGGTATATGATTTTTATAACTTTTATGTTTTTATCACCTATGCTAAGAGAGGAAAGGGTAAAGAGACTAAGTAACTAACTTTCATTAACTAAGCTTTAATTGTCCTAGCATCAGTATCCGTTTCCACTTTCCGTACACACCGTAAACCAGTGCAATGCTACTGGGATTACCAAACGCTATTCGTTACTGGGTTACCAAGCATAGCACACGTGCTCGAAGAGGTTGTACTAAATGCACTTAACTAGGAGTTGAGGGTTGAGAGAGATCAATTATCTAAGAAAGAATTTAAGCATTTAATCATTAATTAATTCCTATTTAGCTTAGTCCATGTACTGCAAGGTTTATCAGAAAGTTCTTCTTTATTACCGTACACAAATGTGTGCTTAGGTACAATTTGCTCGAATAAAGATTCGTTCACTTTGAGACTCCTACTGTGGGCACATGGAAATTATTCTATCTCTGGAATGGTAAAACTACCAAAGTTTAGCTAAGGATCTAGATCTAGATGGAGAAACAAGGGAAAGCTACCTCTTATTTATAGACAAGGTGACGAGCTACGATATCACATCCCATCAGTGGGCCTTCATGTTTTTGCCATTTTAAGGTCTTACAAAGCCATATGTTTTGCCAAGTTAAGGCCATGGTGGCCCTCATGCTTTGCAAAAGAAAACATATTTTTTGTCTATTTTGTGTTTTAAAGTTTTTATGAATTTTGTGTTTTAAATTTTTTCAGGTTTTTACATTTATCATACTACAAGAAAAAGACAAGGCTTTAATAAGTAAAAATGCTAACAAAAGTAAACTCTTAGGCTACATGCAAATTAAAGCTTAACATAAAATAAACAAAATGACATAAAAAGGTAAAATGTAATCTAAGCTAAAAGGCTATAAGTACATATGGTTACAGGGTTATAAGTGCATAGGGTAGGAGGAGGATTAGGGACATACATCACTTGTGCAAATGATTCTTAATCTTCTAAAGATTAGAAAATGTGTATGTTCTATTTTGTACAAGCTTGTATTCCCCATCTCCCTCGCTGACAATGTCAAAGGGAAGTTATCCACATAGTGTATCCCCTAGTCCATTATTATTATTTTTGTCCTTCTCTACTCCATCAGATTATGTGACTTTGTGGCTAGGAGTTTCCTCTTAAAACTCCACTTCGAACACCTGCTCTATGTCTACATTGTTAACTACTAGGGGGACTACATTATCACCATGAATGATAATTCCATCTCCCTCATAAGGCAAGTGAGTTCTTGATCAACGGTCAAAGACATAGCTCATAATTGAGCTAGCCAAGACCTCCCTAGGATAGGGTTGAATCCTAGTGCTTCCTCCATCACCAAGTAGTTAGCCATTGTGGGGAATTGCTCCCCAACCATAAAGTCCAAGGACATGGATCCTTTGACAATAATCCACAATACATTGAAGGATTTAAGAGCTAATGTTGATGTATGTTGTATATGTTCAATTAGGCCTGAACTCTCAATAATGGTATAGGGTATCACATTCATTGAAACTCCATCATCTACATGCACTTTATATTGTCCTACCCAAATAGTTATAAAGATGGGAGCCTTGGTCACCTCACTACTTTGGGGACTGATTTTGATTTCATTGTCATGAACACTAGTGATGTTGATCTTACTTCTTCCCTAAGTGAAGAGGACAAAATCACTACATGGACGGATTTCTCATTACCAAGGATGTCCTCGCTAATGGGAATGGAGGTCAACATCTTGACTAGTGCTTCATGGTGTGCAATAGAAGTCATAACCAGGTCATATAGGCTAAGGGTTGTATTTTTTTATTTTTGTGACTATTTGACCTGTTCCATCACATTGAGGAAGCCTTTGTTGTTAGCTATGGTTTTTTCATTCTTCTTTTTTTTTAACTTCCTCCATGCATCCCAAAATGTGGACTTCATGTTTGGGTTATTGTGGTTTCACCTCTTTTCCTTTCCCTTGGGGTTTAGGATCCTCCGTGGTTTACTATTGGAAGCAACTTGGGTTGTTGAGGTCATGGAAACAAATGAGATGGAAGTGGGCTTTGGTGGATTAACTTCCTTTTATGACTTGGCCTACTTATCATTCTTCTTTTTGGGCTTTTATGCAAG
This sequence comes from Gnetum montanum, assembly GCA_015680685.1. Taxonomy (NCBI): domain Eukaryota; kingdom Viridiplantae; phylum Streptophyta; class Gnetopsida; order Gnetales; family Gnetaceae; genus Gnetum; species Gnetum montanum. The sequence goes on from MNCI01010388.1 coordinate 117,042, forward strand.
CTTCTTCTATTGCTTAATCGAGGCCTTCTGCTTGTCACTGGTTGTTTAGAAGCAAGAAGTCATTGCATTAGCCACCACAGGGGATTGTTTTTTGGTCATATAGGTGGACTTAATTGTGACAGCAAGGGGTACTCTAATAAAAAAAGGCTCTTTGGGAACATTGGTGATGGGATCCTTACAACAAAAGGGATCCTTAAACAAGTGAAATTTGAAGAACCCCTTTCGTTGCAAGGAGGTACCAGGATAACAAATGGTTCCCTTGCAAGCATTGGATCATTGTTAACATTGAACGTTGCTATGGTATATGGACTATTAATGGCATTCAATGGGTCTTTCTATACATGAATCAACTAGCTTTGAGGCCTAACTAAGTTTAATATGTTAAGTACCAGCTCACCTCTATCTATCATCCTTTGTAGGTCATCCTTTAACACAAGGAAAAAGTAAATGTCATGACCTTGAAACTAATGATAATGATAGAAGTGGTCAGGCTAAAAATACTTAGGCACTATAGGATCATATTTGATTACTCGAGTGGGATCTTTGACTATCTCACATAGCCTATCATGCCTCTGTCAGGCATTTTTGGTCATCTATTTGTATTGTATCCTCCCACTCTTCAACATTTGATTCAAGAATTCTAATGTCTTCAAGCGTAGCCTAGTGTATTTGGTTTGGTCTTTTTCCCTAAAGTTGGACCTCAAAGTGGTCAATGAAAATGTCCTAGATGTTGACTATTGGTTTTTTTTTTCTTTTTTTGGTTAGCAAGGGCCTTGGATTAGTTATTTCTCAATCCCTAAGTGGTTGTTTTGTTTTCTTTTACTACAATGGCCACCACCACATTGTTTTGCCTTCCCTTCTCTTTATCCTTCCATGCATGTTAACTCTTATATGCCACATAGATGGGGTCATGGCTAGCCTCTGTAGCATCCTCTATGCTTTTGGTTTGGGAAATGGTCTAACTAAGTGACCATGGATTGAGGTAGTACAATTTTGACTTGATGAAGTTATTAACCATCCCCTTGAAGATAGCTAAAAGGTAGATTTTAGCTGTCAGTTCCAAGATCTTATTTAGCAAAGTGTTCCATCATTGAATGAACTTTTGCACTGATTCAAGGGATCCTTGCTTGACCTTTATTAATTGATCAAGGATCATATCAGGTTTTAATTTGTACTTGAAACAATTAACAAACTATGCAATCAAGTCTTCCAAAGAGGACATGGATCCTCTCGATAATGCATGGTACCAATCAAGGGATTTTCCTATAAGGAACATAGGGAAGATTCTCATTATCGTGCATGGCCAATCTTGTAGTAACAAGAACTTAAAGTGGAAGGTTATGAGATGTGAGTTAGGGTCACCTTCACCATTGTACTTGGTAAACTATGGTATGGGGACACCAAGAAGAATAGTTAGTGGTGGGACTGCAGGATTGACGGGATCATCCTAATAGATGTCCATTATCTTGACGATCTAGGACATAGAGGCCTTAAGCCTCTTTAACTCTTCAGTTAAGTCCTAGATCATTTGGATGGCTTGATCCAATCTTTGGAGTGCCCCCATCAATTGTGCAATTTGCACAAAATGCTACATTGTAAGCTAGGAGTCCTATGGCCTTGTGATAGGTTTCAGCACTAAGGGAAAAGGTTGGATCATCATAGTTGCAAGTGGGATGAACAAAGAAAAAGATGTTTGTACTAGTATTTAGGGCACAAAAAGGATGAAAGGGGTATGTGATCCTTGGATCACTTGAGGTCCCACCATGGGCCCCATCTAGATGAAGAACAGCTTAGTGATGATCACAACCATTGATGAAGGCCACATAAACCATAGCTATGTGGTGAAAAGCATGGAAAAATGAAGGGTTGTGGCCTATAGCATTGATTGTGTTTGGTGTGCTACAATTATGGGTGTTGTCCCAAACATGATTGGTTAGGAAGGGGTTGAGGGCGAGGGGGTTTGAGGTAGGCACTATGGCCTTAGGGGTTGATTGTTCAATGAGACCTCCCATGAGATTCTCATGTTCAGACTCAACCCTGAACTCATCCTCTTCCTCCTATTGCTCATCTAAGCTTACTTTTCCATCTTCTTCATCCATCTCAATTAATTGATATAGGATGCATACATAGGTTTCGGTTAGGGGTATCTTCTCATATGGGAAAGGAATGTATTTCTTCCCATCACGATGTATAAGCTCGTACTCCCTCTTGGCTTCTACTTCCATTCTTGGAATCAATATGCCAACCTGAATCTTGGCATAAACAAAGTTATAATGGTCTTCATTTATGACCAAGAATTTAGGGCTTCACTCCCTAAGCCTTAAGGATTTCCTACATTTGACCACATCAGGGTGAAAATCTTCATTTTTGAAAGGTCTTGGTTTTGGCAAGATGCCAATGTTGGCCTTATTGCTAGAAAATTTTTATAGCAGAGGGGGTTGAGTTTTTGGGTGGAACACCCATGTAGGCTTTAAAATGACCAAAAACTACTATGAAAATCTTCAAAAGTCCAAATCACCTACAACGTCAATGTTGGGTTTTGGTGGTAAGGGGTCTAGGTGGTAGCATTGGTTTGGTAGCAGAAAAAGTGTTAACAAAATTTAGAAAACGTTTCAAAGGTTTTGAAGTTGCTATCAATGTTGTTAAAACAAGTAATAGGATTGGACATAGAACTCAGGCAAAGGCCCTCAAAAATTTGATTGCTAGAATATTGAAAATTCTAGGAGGAATAGCTTTAAGACTGAACCCCAAGGGCCTCTACAAAAAAAAACAAGATCTGAGGTACCCTAGGTAGTCTTGTTTACAAAGTATCAACAGGGGTAACAAAGTAAAAATATAATGTAGATTTGCAAATAAATGCATAGAACAGGAAAAAAATAACTATGTCTAGCTTGCACAACAAACAGAATTGTAAACCTTATTTTTGATAAAAATAAAGCGAGTTCAAAAAATGTGTACAAGAAGTACTTGAGGAAGTAAGGGGTTCACTTTGCTAGGGATTTGGATTTTATTGAAACCAATGGCCTTGGATTTTGTAGTTAACTCCATGATCTAGAGGTTCCACAACTCCTAATGCTGTCAAACCTTGATACACTCCTCACTAGATCTGCAACATTGGTGGTGCAGGGGGTAAGATGTTTATGGATTTTGGTATGCCAAGAAGAACCATGCTAGGAGTCTCAATGCTCAAGTTGCTCAACATTGGTGCAAAACCACACATAATCTTAGGAGGTATAATGGTGGTCATAGTGGTTATAGGTCCCACGTTGAGATTGCTCCAAAAGCCTTATATTCATAATGAAATCTCAAAGCTCTTGGATGCCAAATGCTACAAATCTCAAGAAGGATTGTACCATCAAAAGTTGGAAACCTTTCTATGGTGTTAGGGCTTGGTTTTTATAGGGTTTTGGCCACAAATTTGGCTTCAAATTTTTTCCCAATTACTAACCAATTACTACCACATACAGGTGTTGTAGGTTTCTAAATCCAACAAGGTTTCTATGTATGGTAGGTTTTGATACCCCTATGGCATCAAAACCATTTTTTTACTAAAAATAGTAAATGGGAATTTTATCCACATTGACTTCTTCCACCCACATTGGGCCTTCTAAGAGCAACACTGGGGACATGACATCCACACTAGGGTATAACACCCACACTGAAGCTGTAAGAGCCATGCTAAAATTGTAGGACCACCACTAAGGCTAGAACAATGTTGAAATTATGGTGCCATGATGGAGCAATGTTGGGGAATAGGAGCAACATTGGGGGTGCAACAGTTATACCCATCAATGTTGGACATAGGTGATGTTACACCCCCCATAGGTGTTTCCCATGTAGCAAAGGTTATACCTCCTACAAAACCCATGACAATGCTAATTTTGGTAGTTCAAGAGGCATTTTT
>MNCI01010394.1:4750-36293 GCA_015680685.1 Gnetum montanum
TTGAAAAGGGTGTGACTTCAAGGGAACTTGATGCATTTGTGTGGCCATTCTCTTGGGTTCTTGGATGTTTTCTTCTTGAGTTTTCTTATTGTTTTGACGTTACCCAATCATCAGGAAGCTGAGCAATAAAAATAACAAAGTCTTTGCATGGTGTGGTTCTCATGTATAAACACATAAAAAACAAAAAAAAGGAAAGTGAGAATTCAAAGCACACCCTTAGAAGAAATAATCATTTGGGCTACAAGCACTGGTTATGAAACTAAAATAAAAATGTTCCCTCTAACTAAGGCCCTTCTCGCTTCCCATTCTCTCCTCCTTTGTTCGTTGAAATGGTGGTGGCTCTTGGGTGAAGGCATTCTTGTTACTTCAAGAGGATGGATTAGCCGAATGCATTAATGCGAAATCACTAGATGTGGTTGGTTTGAGGCCAGAGTTGGAATGAGATTTGCTAAGTCACATTAATCATGAAACACACAAGGGGCTGTACACCACCTTGTTCTTGAGATTCCATTCCATTCTTTTCTCTCCACCCTTCTCTCCATTGTTCACCTCATTGTCGATTGTATCATTAGTATATATTTTGGTAAATACATTGTTTTCCTTTTGGTAAATTCTTGTGGTTAAGACTTTAACTCTTGTTCCAAATGAGATTACCAGAGCCTACGAACTCTTTGAATGTGGGTTTGTCAGGGCATTAAGGGCATGAGCCTACTTTGGGGAGGACCCACTAACATTCCTCTTTGGTGCACCAGTTAAATTCTTTTCCCTAACATTTTTTCAATCCATTTCATTTTTTTCATTTCCATCTTGACATCCCTTTCATCGATGTCATAGTTGTCTCTTTTTCTCCATCTTTCTTGATTCTTTTTCTTTCTCCATTCTATCATTGCCGGAGGTTCGCTATTAGTGATGGAGGTGTGGGGCCCAATTTTTTTGATTTTCTCCTAACCCCTACATCTTCGGTAGTCATCAATATTATATCTCCAGACCCGTATCAGCCATACCACAACTTAGCCAATGGACCATTCACTGAAGCAAGGTATCAACTACATTGAAATTCATTTACCCTTGCTAATATAAAGATTGTGTTGTGTGTGCAGATGGCAATCATGAAACAACAGATTAGATCTAGAAGAAACACATGGAATGGAGTAGTGCTAAAAGTAGCTATGCAAGGAGCAAGATCAATGGCGCACTTACGGATGGACAACAAAAGGTGCAATCCTGGCATTGGTAGCAGCAAAACTTCTTTTTCTCTCTCTTTCTTAGCTACCAAATAAGGCCTGATGTCAAATGTAATAAGGTTTTCACTCTTATTATCATGAACACCAGTTTTGTCTTGTCTTGTAATGATGATCCATTCACATGTCATCCCATTAGTTCCATTTGAGCAATAATCCCATACCGTCCCAATATTTTGTAAGGAACTTGAGGACAAGTTTTCATTTAGTCATGGGGGTATGATGGGATGCGATATCACATGGGCCGCGATATTGCATACGTGATATCGCGGCCGTCGCGATATCGCATCCCTCACAATATCGCCTACGTGATATCATGTCGTCCCCTACAATATCGTGTACGCGATATCGCAGTGCGCTGTCATATCTATAAATAAGAGGTGGCTCTCCCTTGTTTGGAGGTCTAGATCGAGCCCTTAGGGAAACTCTGGCAATTTTACCTTTCCAAAGATAGAATATTTTTCATGTGCCCGCAATAGGAGCTCCAAAGTGAACGGATCTTTATTAGAGCAAACATTGTACCTGAACACAAGTTTGTATACGGTAATAAAGACGTTCTTGGATAAACCTTGCAGTGAATGGAATAGGCTAATTAGGATTTTATTTATTTTTATTTACTATTTTCCATTTAAATGCTTTATTAGGAATTAAATCTTTCTCAACCCTTCTCTCCTAGTTAAGTGCCTCAGTACGACCACTTGGAGCACGTGCGTTACACGTGGTGATCCCAGCAATGACTAGCGTTTGGTAACCACAGTTGCATTGGTTCAGGGTGTGAATGGTAAGTGGGAACGGATGCTGACGCTAGGTTAATTTAGACATAGTTAGTTAGTTAAAGTTAGTAATTAGTCTCTTCAACCCTTCACCTCACTAGCATAGGAGATAAAAATGAAAATACATAAAAATCATATACCTCAGACTTACTTAACCATACACCATGACAAATACAAGAAAGTCTGGGAAGACAACGAATAATTAACCTTAAGTGTTCCATGAGGCGTGTAGGCACTTAGTCTACGGAGTTCGACTAGATCGTGCGTGTTACACTCATATTCGTATGGTCGAGTGTAGGGGTACCTCGCCAGTCATCACATACAATCGTAACATACAGGTAAGCTTGGGAAGACAACGATCAACCAACCTCTCCTTGTTCCACAAGGGCGCATAAGCACTTAGTCCTTGGAATTTGACCAGATCATGCGTGAAATGCTCATATTTGTATGGTTGAGTGTAGGGGTACCTTGTTTCTCATCAACTTGCAAAGAGAAGCATGTTCAAAAATAATCCATTAGCTAACATACCATGATTAAAGGCATTTTGCATCCATTTCTCCAATTCATCTATAGATATGCCAAAAAGGATAGGGAACAAAGGATAGCCTTGTTTAAATCTAATTGAGCGATTGATAATTGTTCCTTATCTAATAAGATTATCTTCAAAAAGAATGTTAACCATCTTATAGATTCTTTTAGTAACAAAAAGGAGATCTTGTGGAATGTTAATGTTATCCAATCTCTTCCAAAGTTTATCTTGAACAATAGAATCATAAGCCTTAGATAAATCAACAAAATAGATAAAAGTTGTATGGTTTGGTCTTTTTGCTTTCTCTACACAATAATGCATAGTTAACAGATGCTCAACAGTAGAATGATTCCTCCTGAAGTCTACTTATAATTGAGCATGAAGACCTTTCATTTCTTCCCATAAACTAATTTTGCTATCTAAAATAATGCCCAAAAGCAAAGTAAAAATTGAATTAATTGCAATCGATTAGTAATTATTAATATTGGTGTAGGGACACATCTTTCAATTTTCTTGTTTTTCTTTACATGTATGTTTTTGTAGGGTTTGGGATCCATGGAGATATCTTAGAGGTCTTGAAGTCATCTTGTCTAAGATCTAGGCTCTCAAGAGATATGTTTTGGAAGATAGGAGACATCTAGGCCAAGTTGAGAGCTTGCAAAAGACGTCTTAGGAATTTTGATAGACATCTCATGCAAGATGTCTCAAAAATGCATGAGATGTCTCAAATGTCAAATGAGGCATCTCATGAGTGTGGAGACATCTTAGCTAAGACATCTCTAGAAGTGTTGAGATGTCTCAGCTAGAAGTGAGATTTCTTATCCAATTGGATAGTTTTCTCAAGGAGACATCCTAGAAAGATTATAGACAATCCATATAGTAAAGAAAACTTTTAGAATTGTCTATTTCAATTTCAAAAATAGCTAGGAGAAGGTACAAAAAAATGAAAACATCATGGAATCTTCAAGTTGTGCTTGAGGAAGGTTTCCTAAGTATCTTGTTTTGTTTTTGCTAATAAATATTAGTATGCTCATGCCTATACCATAGAGAGAGATGTAAGTGAGATATTAAGAGAGTACATGCGAAGAGTGCATGAGTGTGTTTGAAAACATTGGTCAATTGAATGATTATTGGCCTAGTGTCTCTTGAGTCTTGTGAATTAATATCTTAGTCTCAAGTTATAGGAGAGACCCTCAATTAGTTGTATCTTACATTGAGAATAACCATTGTGTAGTTATACAACCTCATGTTCTGAAACCTTTTTTAGTGTGAGAGGTTGTGTTTGAATGTTTTCTGAGTTGTTGAACCCTACTTAATCTCTTTAAATAATTAAATATAGTTAGTTTTATTATTTTTTTACATATTGTTTATCTTATCATAATATTTGAATTTAGTGTTTGGAAGGTGATTATAGTATTGAAGTGAACCTACTCCAACTAAAATTGGTATTACAGCATTAGGTTGATTGTTACTTATATTTGGTAATGAATCCTATCAAATTTGGATGGCACCTAAGAAGAAATAAGTACATGCACTGAACCTGAACATGAAGAGCATGAAGTCTTCCTTTCAACTAATGGTTTCTCAATTGAATGAAATTTGTAAGGTGGATAGAAATGTTGGTCCTAATCTTATCCAAAATCGAAGAGATTATCAACATTTGCATTCAGATGAAGATGTTTCACAATCTACTGGAGACAGAATGGATGATGAGAAAGGATAATCTAGCTATGGAAGTGTAGGAATCCATTAGCCAAGGATTCTAATGGGAGAAAATCCTATTTTTCAGAAGAGAATTCTAAGAGCTCTCAGAGTGAAAACTACCTTTTCCAATGATAAGCTTGACTAGGAGGATAAAGTAAGGCTTGCTAGAGCATTAAAAAATGCTACATTGAGTTGAATATTTTCAATGGTGTAGCTGATACTAATGCCTTTTCAAGTTGGTTGAAGGAACTTGACAAGCACTTTGATTTGGAAGAGGTACCAAATCACTTGAGAGCACCTATTGTTGAATCCAAATTAGAAAGAACAACTTCTACTTGGTAGGAAAAGGAATTTTAAAGTTATAAAAGACATAATGGTCAATCTATTAAATATTAGAATATGATGAAATCCAAGTTAAGAAGAAAAATTTGAATAGTCTCATCAGAGACTAGAAACCATTATGAAGTTGAAATTTCCAAGGTAGGATAACAAGGATGTCAAAGAATTCTACATCAAGTTTTATGATCTATTCCATCAAGCTAAAGTGAACTTGGAGAAGTATGAATAGGCTTTAATCTTTTTAGGAGATCTCAAAATGGCATATTAATAGGAATTATCTTTTTATGAGCCACAAACTCTTGATGAGGCTTATGATTTGACATTGAATTACAAAGGTAAGTAGAGGAGTTACTTACAATTGGTTTCTTGAGAAAATTCATTTCATCTTGTGTAGTTCTAACAGTGCTAGTGCCAAATAAGGATAGTGACGAATGAAGGATGTGCATTAATTCCTAGGTAGTGAAGAGAATAATAATGAGTTATAGGCTTTCTATTCCAAGGATGGATGATATCCGTAATGTCCTTACTAATATAGATATTTTTAGCAAATTCGACTTAAAGAGTGGTTACCATCAAATTAGAATCAGGCTATGTGATGAATGGAAGATAGCTTTCAAGACACCAAATGGCTTGTTTGAATGGTTGGTGATGCCCTTTGGGCTCATGAATGCACCTACTACAGTCATGAGGTTAATGCATAATGTATTAAAAGACTTGATTGGTATGTGTTGTATTGTATTTTTTGATGATATTTTAGTGTATTATTCTAATAAGGAAAACATTTGAATCACTTGAGGATGTTGTGTCTTAAATTAGAGGCACAATTGATGATCAATTTGAAGAAAAGTCATTTCTTCAAGAGGGAAACCATATATTTGAGACATGTGGTTTCTAAAAACCAAATTCATATGGGAGCTACCAAGGTAAAGATAATTAGAGATTGGCTAAATCCTAAGAATGTTAGAAGCTAAGATCATTCTTTGGTTTAATAGGGTTTTATAGATGGTTCATAAAAACTTTTATTGGCATTTTTGGCCTATGTTTACTTTGTTGAAGAAAAATAAAGATTTTAGATGAAATAATAAAACCCAAGGGAACTTTGACTTGTTGAAAGTTAAGATTAGTAGTGAACTAGTACTTGCAATTCCAAATTTTAAAAATGTCTTTCTATTGGCAATTGTTTGGGACTAGACCACCAATAGGCTCTTTTGAACAAGGTTTAGGTGCTTGCTGGTCTCTAGTAACACCAAGGCCTAGATACCTCCAAATAGACTCAATAGTTATAAAACATACTAAACATGAGTATATGTTTGTTGTTGTAAATTTTGAAATCAATGGGTTATGTATAAAACTATAATCGACTATCATAAAAGAGATTCAACTAACTTTGTGAAATATTGTGAGTTTTTCAAGATTCCTATTTTGTTTAATCACTTAGTCTATATGGTCCCTATAATACCTACTTTTAAAAAATAAAATTTTACAAAAACATTTAAGCATAATTTTACCACTCTACTTCTAATCTTTCCTAGAGAGAAAATTCCACAAGAAAACTAGAAGTAGAGCGAGATTCAATGGAATTAGAAAGATAAAGAAAAGAAAGTAGCTTTGCATGAAACCTAAAATATTTAAGCAAGATAAATTGATATGAGTAAATAGATCATAATAAAGCTATTCCTAATTCAATAACTACGAATTGTTCAAACTTCTAAGCTCAACAAGCAATTTCATAAAGACAATCTTATTATACTACCAAAAATTGGTGTGTAAACTACAAAGTATAGGTCTCTATTTTGGCTAGTTAATAGTTGTCAAAGATTGCATTCAATAGAGTTTTCAAATAATTTGAAAATTTCTTGATTGAAATGCCAAGGCAATAAACTTTAAAAATAAAGAAGCTATTTTAGTCCCATCAAGGTATCAAAGATTTTTCTAGATTTTCTATGCTCAAAATAGGTAATTTTGTTAAGACATTACTATTAAATTGCTCTTAAAACTTTTCAAAAACATAAGCTCTTCTATGGAAAATCTTGATAGGAGTCTAATATCATGCAGAAACATAGCTATAAAAGAAACCTAGGACAAATACCAAAATTAAATGCCAAGCATGATGTTATCTAAACCATTAGCTAAGAAACTAAGACAAAATGGGAAGAAATGAACTCATAGGATTAAAACAAAGTAGCCAAATTGATGTCTTTAGAAAGAAATCTTACAAGAATTCTGCAAATGTTTTTTTTAAGTATCTTCCTCTTCTCCTCCTTTCTTTTCATTCTACCTTAGAGCCTTTTTATAGTGGCTTTAGGTAGTTACATTAATCATGAGGAGTTAAGGGACATACAAATATCTTAGGAATATAAATTTATAACTCCCTTGGGAATTATAACATCCATGGAAGTTATAAAAATTTTAAGCCACATTTGGCAAGTATCTTCTTATTAATTATAACCTTACAAATATCAATAAGGTCTATTTATAACCTTCATGGGATATTATAACTTCAATTGGAAATTTTAAATTCCAAAAAGTAAAGTTTTATGATTATTAATTCTCCCATTTTGGAACCATGAACCTTCCCCTTTCTAAGAAAAAATGTTGTAATCTAAATAAACCTTATTTCTTCATTTATAATAATTCATTTTTATTTTGAATTAAATTATTGTGAAGGTCATATGACCTTAACAAACGTAGTTGGTTTTTGACATGCCCCATGTCGACGCTTATCTCTATAGCCTCCATGCTTGTTGTTTTGCCACCTCTCTTGTATGCATTCTTGGTGTGACTTGCATTCCTCATTTCCGAATCTTGCTACTATGACTTAGGATGGTACTTTTGCTAGCATTGCCTTTGGTTCCTACACTCATCACTACTTGGCACTGGTTAGCAACTATTGCCTCCATTGCAAAGAAGAAATCATGGATTCAAGCCCTATTTTGGCTTCATGGCATCAATTCCCTATTCTAATTTATGGCATCTATGACTTGTAGCCACGTAATCCCCTATAGAATGAAACTTTCATGCGCTCGATAGGAGAGGAGTTGCCTTTACAACTTGGGTGCTACTGTGAAAGATGTCATGATAGATACCCTCCATTTAGGGTTCATAGACTTGCAAATTTTCAATATTTGGTAGCTTCTACTTTAGGGATTTTTGTTTAAAACATCAAATTTTTGATTGCTATAGTTTTGATTTTTTTTTTTAAAACATTGATTTGCATAGATATGCTCCTTTGCATAGTTGGTGGGCTTGTTCTTCCGTAAATATGGAATTCTTGTTTGTTTGTAATTGTACTATGTATTATCATAATTTCCTTTTGTGGCAAGGGTTCTTGTTTGAAATATCAATAAATTTCTAAGTAATTTTGTTGACTATTTTTTTAAACACCATTTAACAAGGATTTTTTTAATTTTATGTCAAAATTATAGTCTTGCTCTTTCAATGTTTAACCAAATGTTGCTAACCACTTCAACTAGGTATTTCTCCCTTTTTTCTTTAATTTAAGATTCTTGGTTCTATAACTTAATTTTTTGCCACCATTTGAAAACCACTAAAAATTGAAATGTACAGCATAGCAATTGATTTCCACATGATGAAGTTATTAATCAGTTTTTTAGAAAGTTCTCTACATATGTATAGAGAAAATGGATGCACTTCATTTCATTATTTTTATGAAACATTTGATTTATTACTTCATTTAACTAATAAACTAATGGACTTACAAAATGCAAGAACCAATCGAAATACAACTACAAATAATTCCTTTTGCAAATTTCAAGTTAATTTCCAGATTTCATCTCCTCCAATGTATATACAAATACCACAATTTCTTCATAACATATGCTAAGAACACTTTACTAAGCTTATGAACTCAAAATGAGCACATTTACATAAAGAACACCTTTCTCCATTAATTTGCTCATGAAATTTCCCCCTTTAAGAATTTAACTCTTAATTTCTAGTCATCTTTAAAAAGCTAATTGAGCAATTTCATTTCTTGAACCTTACTTTATAAAATCTGTTTCATAAATATGGTAGAAATGTGAGAACATTTTTTAACCCCCCCTCCCCCTAGAGTACATCAGCTAAGAAACTTATAATTTATTATAAATTTTTCTTTTTATATTGAAATAGAAATCTTTCTTTGGAGGAAAACTTTCATCAAACTTCGGGTTTGACGAAATAAAAACCTCATTCTTAATGAAACACAAGAAACTATACAAAGAAAGCTTCATAAAAACTAATCTATAGGTGGGAAGAAAATAGTTAGAGTAACTTTTTTAGGGATTCTCATATTGAGAGTCCTTTCATATGTAATTTCAGTTGTGATGAATGTCTTTCTTTCCTCCTCTTACATAGTGGAAGGCTCATCTTGCTCTTCACTTTTTCTTTCCACAACTATTTTTGTCTCTTTTGCATCCATATCTTTAGCTGTTGATTTTTAAGACTCTCCCCAATTAGATATTTCTGTGTCTTAAGATATAAAAGCCTCTCCCCATGAATCATCTCTACTAGACTCTCTTTGATCTTGAGTGTTACATTCATGGAAGCTACCCCAAACATTAGAATGTATGGAAACTCCTCTAGTAAGAAATATAAACTCATTTGAAAGCCAAAGCAAGAAAGGGATTTCACTTGATGCTCCATGGGTTGTTGCCTTATAATAGGCTCTCAATACATGCTATGGACAACATTCCATGATATATGGGATAAATGGCCTCCGTATTACTCTTTCCCCAAGAGCCATCTTCTACTTCACACTTAAACACCTCACTTACTTTCTCCACTTAAGCCTTAATTGATAAATGATGCAATTCTAAGTAATCCATATCTCTTTTTATAATGTAAAGAAAGCTTGAAATTCCCACCAATTTCACTAACCAATTTTGTGACTTTGCCAAAATTAATTATCTTTTCATCATTATATGGTAGGAAAATTTGAATTCCACTACTTGGTTGTTGAAATTAATTCACCACTAAGGAGTTATCTAACCATTACTCCCACTCACACTCATCACAAGTAATGATTACTTAGAATAATATAAACTAAATAATTGAACTAATAATTTAAATTAAATATTTTTAAACTAATACTTTAACATATGCATGTTTTTTTAAAAATATTATATAAACTTATCTAAGCATACGTATAGGATATATATGTTAAGGTTAAATATGACATAGGTCTATACTATTTGTTAAACATGTTACTACTAAGTATATATATATAAGTTTATTATTTACTACTATGTATATTAAATGTTACATAGTTACACACACACATATTACTATATATACAAATATTAATTTATAAATATAGATTTAAGCTTTGGGAAATTGTCCAAAATAATTTTTTATATGTAAAACATTATATGAAAATTGCAATTCTACTCCATCAGGCATGGATAACTTGTAAGTATCCTCCAATAATTGTTCCTTAATCTAAAATGGACCAATCCATATTATCAAAAACTTATCTGGTTGTTTCATGTTCCATAATAATACCAAGTCACCAACTTCAAATGTTCTCTTCACAACCTTTCTATCAAACCACATTTTAACTTGAGAAGCATTCTTTAGTGAATTATCTCTAGCTCTATCCATTTCGGCTTCCCTTTTGATGAGTAAGGTTATGAAATTTCTATCTTTATCAATTTTCTCACTATACTTTTGCATAAAATCTAAGGCTAAACTTATAATATTGTTCGTAATTCTAGTAGGTAAAACATAGACCAAGTTATAAGTTGACATTCCAATAGCCTTCTTAAATCTGATATGGTTGGTCCAATTTCCTCGATTTCCATCCATTGACTTCTTAATGTAGAAAATAAACTTTTAATTTGTAGATTTAGCTAAGCCATTTCCTTCAGGACAATAATTTGAAGAAGAAAATAGAAAGATGAATTTTTTTAATGCCCACATTATAAATTCTTCAAATTGAAAAGTAGGTCCATTGTCTTTTCTATTTAAGGTTTTATATTTTGTGCACTATCATGAACTACTTAATGAGAAGATCATACATGGCAACATCAATAAGTTGAAGAGGACTATTAATTAGTTCGAGCCTTCAATGGAGAGGAAGGTAACTATATTCAAGTAGAGGGAAGCTTCTAGTACTTGATAATTCAAGAGGTATAAGTGCTTGATCCATTGGAAGGATTAGTCTAAGGATGATGCTATATGGATCCATGAGACCAAACTTCATGAGTGGGTAATCACTTCAACTCATACTTCCTTGTTTACATGTGTTTAATTTTTGAGAGGTGGAAGAGTTGGTGTAGGGACACCTCTTTTAACTTTTTTTTCTTCCCTACATGTATGTTTTTATAGATTTTAGGTTCTATGAAGGCATCTTGAAGGTGTTAAGGTCATCTTATCAAAGATCTAGGCTTTTAAGAGAAATATCTTGAAAGATAGGATACATCTAGTTTGAGTTGAAAGATTTCAAGAGACATCTTGGGAATTTTTATAGATGTCTTAGGTAAGATATCTCAAGAATGTATGAGGCATCTCCAATGTCAAAGGAGACATCTTAACTACAATGTGAGATGTTTCAGCTAGAAGTGATACGTCTCATCTGAATGGATAATTTTCTCAAGCAGACATATTGGAAAGGTTAGAGACAACCTATATGGCTGAGGAAACTTCCAAAATTATCCATTCCAATTTATGAAATAGCCATGAGAAGGTGGAAAAAAATGAAAATTACATGAAATTTTCAAGTTGTGCTTGAGGAAGCTTTTCTAGGTATCTTATTTTGTTTTTGCTAATAAATATTCATGTGCTTATGCTTGTGCCATAGAGTGAGATGTGAGTGAGATGTCATGAGATGTCAAGAGAGCACATGTAAAGAGTGCATGAGTGTGTTTACATTTCTTGGTCTATTGAGTGAGTATTGGCATAGTGTCTCTTGAGTCTTATGAATTGAGATCTTAGTTTTGGGTTATGGAAGAGACTCTCTATCGATTAGGTCTTTCATTGAGAATAACCATTGTGTGATTGTAGAACCTCATGTTCTGCAACATTATTTGAATGTGAAAGAGGCTGTGTTTTAGGTATTTCATGGATTATTGAATCCTGTTGTAATGTTTTTAAATAATTGAGGATAGTTATTTTTTTTCTAGTATATTTTTTATCTTATCATAGTATCTTGATTTAATGTTTGAAAGGTGATTTTAATATTGGAGATAACCTACTCCAATGATCTATCCTATCTCCTCTTTTAAAAAGCAAGATTTCTTGACTAGAACACTAAGAATGGATCCAAACCATGTTGAAGCCCTTTACTAAGAAGACTGTAAGCTGTTTTCCACACCAATGGACCATCCTATTTAATAAGCATCTTTCCCATAAGATAATTTTTGAATTCTTACACACACATCATCAAGGAAGAACTCAAAAATAGTAGAGTTATCTTGCATAGTTAGGGAAGCCTCATAATTAAAAAAGTCATTAAAGAAAGTTTGAATAGTAGATAAGGAAAAATCCCAACCATGTTATTGTCTATCTCAAAATAAATTCTAAAAGATCTTTCAATTTGAGTGAAACTCATGAATCATTCTTTCCTACAGTTCCTTAATGACTTCCTTTTAAAATAAAAAATAAAAGCTTTCCATACTTCTACAACATTGAAACATCAAAATGTGAAGTTATAACATTTTTATGAGCTGCCAAATAGTCCACATCAAGCCAAGGTTTTCTACAAGCATGTATCTTCTTAATCTACACCTGAGTAAATGTAGACAAAGGAACATTAGTCAAATCTACCTCATTATCATTGTTGACCAACATATTAGCCACTCTTGTTTGAAAATCTTGACGATGATCTTTTGTGACACTGTAAGTTCTATATTTCTTGTAATGAATATGATGAATTAAAATAAGAATAGTGAATTTTAGGTAATGATGAGGAGATTTTGTGAGTTTTTCTTCTATCTGAAATCTTTTCACTACATAAATATTATCATGAGTAGACAAAAGAAGATTAATGCAAGAGTTACCTTGATACCCCAAGAAGAAATAAATACCCCTCCGATTTGTATAATGATTAGCAGATGATTATTTTTGAACTAAATAGAGCTCTTCACTAAAGTGTAACTGAGAATTCAAACAAGCCTTTGAATATGAATTTATTCAAAATGAGCATTAAAATCCCCATAAAGAATAACTTTACCAAGCCTAGAGAATTTTGCAACATCTTAACCTAGGTACTAAAAAGGATGCTCTCGTAAAAGATGAATAGAAAGGATGCTCTCTTGAAATATTAGTAGAACTGTAAATAGAAGAATCCCTCAAAAAATAACAAAAATTAATATAAAGACCCTTTGAAATGCCTTGAACTTGAACTCATAAATATTGATTATTATCATCAACTTTGTGCACCTTAATGAAATGATCTCTAGACTTTTTAATTAAACAAGTAATATCATGACAAGGTCTACCACTCACCTTAGAAAACTTATTTCTAACAAAAAATATATGAAATCCTAGAATAGATACAATTGAAGAAATTTCTTCTTCCCAAGTGATGAGTGGCGAGTAGTCCCTATGCCCAACCATAGGAATCACAAATGTTGCACTAGTGATCTAGTCAAATTTCGTGGGCTTTAGCTCTCTAAATGCATAATAACCAAGGTAGTGACTTAAGGAAGTGATTTTTATCTTCTTGGCTTCACTTTTGTAAGTGCAAGTGCATGGTTAAGTGTAAGCCAAGGCATATGATTTTTATTGATTTTATATTTTATTTGGTTTAATCTAAGTGTAAGAAAAGTAATTAATTATGAATTAATCTAATTAACTATCTAATGCCTTAATCTACATCCTAACATAAGCATCTAGGCTCACCTTATGTGCACATCCTAAACTTGTTAACAACACTATTGGGTTACCAAGTGTTAAGCTACTAGGCGAACCAAGCGATGACATTGCTAGGATTACCAAGCATTAATGGTATGTTCAAGGTAGCCATACTTATGTGTATTAATTAACTAAAGACATGAATGTAAAGTGCATGAATAATAAAATTCATGAGAGTAAACATTAATATATTCTTAAGTGCTACCAGTAGTTCCAAGAATCTCATCTTTATTGTCAACACACCATCAAAGTGTTCAAGTACATTGATGCTCAAATAAGGATTTGTACAATCATTGAAGTCTTACTATGGGCACTTAAAATTTATTCTAACATTCACAAAATAAAATTGTAAGAACTTAGCTACTCTAGTGACTCAATGATTCCATAAATGTGGTGGGTACATGCATTTATATAGGTAGAGACAAACATTGCATCAATGAATATGCATCAACGCATCAACCCATGCATCGACAACAATGGATCAATACATGCCTATTGATGTAGCCCATTGTAGAATTCATCATACCTCCATGACTGATTGAAAACTTTTCCTTGAGTGAATAGAAGTAGGATCAATCTTCTTAAAAAATTAGAAAGGTATGATATCACAGATTGACTGGCTGATCCTAAGTGCCCAATTATGCAAAATTATAGTAATTACAAAAATGGGTGTTTAGGAGAATAAAATTGAACATCCTTACAAAATTAGATAGCTGGAGTCCTTTGGTGGCTGAAGAAGAAGAGAAGATCAAACAAAGCCAAGAGGTGGAGGCTCCTGGGGTGCTAAAGGACCTTCTCTAGACTCTAGTGCTCATGGCAGTGATTGTGGCTATCTACAACTATTACTTCAAGTGAAAGCCGAAAGGTATCCAGCAATGCCTTCATCTTCTCCTCCTTACTGTATTGTTCATACATAGTTCATGTGGTGTCACCAATGCGAGTTAGTATGGGGATGTCCCATGGACAGGGCATTGCCAAGAACAGTTCCTTGATGTTGATAAACCAGGCTACAAATTGCTTACATTTAGCATTGAACTTATTGACGAGGTTCTATAACTCATGGTATTCATTCATCCTTTTAGCCAAGTTCTCAGCAATTAATCATTGGTATGGAAATTAACTCCCAAGAACTTGAAGCTCTACATTAGCTAATTCTAGCTTTTACTTAGTGTCCTTGTGATCCTTGAACTCGACCTCATAAAGGAAGTACAAGCTATCCACCTATTTCTCTAACTCTGACCACAAGCTTCTGACTATTAGCATTTCCAAGTTTGCATAATGGAGGTTGGAAAGCTTCATGTATTGAGTCATCTCCTCAAATTTCAACTTCTTTAGGTAGATCTATTCTCTTTTTTAGGCATTCAATCCATCAAAGATTGGTTGCCATACATTGCCTCTTTGTTGGAGTTGTTGGAGGGCCTTAATCATTTTCGCCTTGGCTAGTTGAATTTCTTTTTCATTCACCTCCTTGAGGAGCCCAACTTACTTCCTTTAATGATTCTTTACTCATTTAAATTTAAGAGCCTCATTCTTCTAGGTGACTACCCTAATGACCATTTTCTAGTGAAGAACATGAACTTTCTCAATTAAGAGATTGTGATTTTAGGCTATCAACCTCCTTAGATCTATGTTCAGTTTGGCAAGTTGCTCTTGCTGCTATCTCATGAACTCAGCCATTTGGTCTTTTTATGCTTCAATATTGTGTAGGTAGTCAATGTCTTTAGTCAAAGTTAGGTTCTCCTTGTGGACTTGCAACAAGTCCTTATCGATGTTGAAGATCATGACCTTCGATAACGACACATTGAAGACTGCCATCTTCTTCACATTCTTAGCCTCTTTGAGTTTATTTTAAAGCTACAAGAAATATTTACCTCATGTAATTACTTGGATAAAAATTATATGATCAGCCAAGTAGGCTCTCAATTCCACAACTTCGGCAACCAACTATTGATTTTTGGTCATGGCTATCTCAAGTTGGACATTTGCAATGATGAGCTTGCCCTTAGTCTCTAGAAAATCTAGCTAAGTAGTAGTGATGTTTTTTGGGAGATCAAAAATATTTGGAATTGGTTTCCTAGTTCCCAGTAGTCAGTCCAACACCTCCTCATATTGGGTTGTACTTAGCCTCACACTTCCCACTCCTGTAGATGCCTACATGTCTCCAAGTGTAGCAATGTCTAGCATAGAAACTATAGGAGTGTTCGAGTCCTTTACAATTTGATCAACCATCACCTATGCTACTATTTCCTATCTATGGTGTTGCATCACCAAGATAGTTGCTCCCTCACCCTCCTTAAGGTGCACCAAGATAGTAGCAGCATTCCCAAAGATCTCTAGGAATTGTTATTATCCAGGGATGGACACCATTACTTCTTAGGCACTCAGATTCAATCTTGCAAGCGCTTGCATTCTTTGTGTCAAAAATAGTGGCATAATCTCTTCTAGCCAGCTGATGGTTCATGTGACTTCATTGAGGTAACTCAATGTTGGCTAGTAGACTAAGAACTCTCCACCATTTGGTCCTTCTTGCTACTACTACAAGAGTTGCTCATGAAGCTTCTTCATGGGATAAATTGTAGCATGAGCCTCTGACATTGTTTCTTCAATAAGTGGTGGTGGTGGTGGTGGCTGCTCCTCTTTAAGAAACTTAGTGGACACCTTGTCTTTCATCGTCTCCTTCCAAGATGCAATAGGAGCATAATGAAGTGTGTCATTAGCATAATAGGCTATCCCTCCCCTTTTGAATAGGTTTCGAATTAGGCAAGAAAAGGGGAGTTTCTTCCTTCCTTGTTCATTCTCTTTGAATCATTTCTCAATCTCTAGGAAGATGAGTTGGGGGAGGTTAACAGGGAATTTTTTCATTAGAGCGAGACATGCATGGGTAGAAAACGTAGTGATCTTGCTTGGCCTCACCATTGGGTTTAGGTGGTAGGATTCAATCTTAAAGTAGATCCTCTCTACCTTGGTGAGTACACCATACTCCTTACAGTTCACTCTATAGCATTATTGGACCCATTCCTTTTTGACATCGGGGTTTTCTTGTGTAGATATTTTCACCAAATTTTTTCCACTACTAGGCAACTTGAGGGCCTCTACAATGGCCTTGACTAAATAAAACACATTGATGTCCTTGATCTTCATAGTGGCATCCACCTATCAGTTATTCTGGAAGAGGTAAGTTTCTCCCATGTACCACTTCTCACTAGAAGTGAGGATGGACCACTTGGGAGATCCTTGTAGTTGAGTCTTCACCTCTTTTGGCACTAGGTCCAAGAAAGGACCAAAGTTAAGTTCCTAGAGAACTAAACTTTGGACCTCCTTAGAATGAATTTGTCTTAGGCAAGCCTTTTTCAAGATGACATCCAAATTCAGTTTAGGCCTTGTGATGAATCACATTTTTCATCTACTTCAATGTAGCCTCGGCATTATCCAATGTTGAAGCCAAAATGTAATGTCAGATATCCGATGTCATAGGGTATGCGCCAGCCTATAAATATAGTGCTTAGGCTCATTATTTGGCATTAGTTTTTCATATTTTTTTAGTCAAAGTAGTGAAGCTCTTGCAATTTGTTTTCTTTAGAGTTAGAATATTTTTTGAGTGCCTATAGTAGAAGAGTGTGTATGGATCTTTGTTTGAACATTGATGTACCTAAGCATAGTAGTGTGATGGGAATAAAAACAAATCCTTTTGATAATCCTTGTAGCACTAAGAATAGATTAATTTTTTCTTTAATGAACTTTACTTTCATGCACTTACTTTAATGCATTTAAATTAAGTAATTAATTTCTAGTTTTTAATGAACACAAGCATGACCGCTTCGAGCATACATATAGAGTTTGGTAACCTAGTAACGCTTACTGTTTGGTAGCCCAACAGTGCTATATGTGTTCAAGATGTGTCCAAGAAAGTGGGATGGGTACTTGTGTTAGGCTAGCTAGGTAGTAAATGAATTAGATCTTAAATTACTCTACCTTTCATTCTTATTGTAGGTGATTAAACTTATAAAACATAAAATGAGAAAAATCATGTACCTCAATTACACTTAAACCATACCCTTGAGCTTCACAAGTGTAGTTGGAAAGACAATAAATGTTTTCAATGTCCGTTTCACTTCCTAGAGGAACTAGTGCACTAGAGAACTATAGGTCCATGAAATTTGACTAGATCGCATGTGAACGCCTTAGTGATTCATATGGTTGGACGTAGGGGTACCTCATTGCTCATCATTGGTGCCATTGCTAAAAACCTTTTAGTTGTTTTGTGCACTATCTAGGATTTAGTGGAAAGCATTAAAAATCATTGGAATGAACCTGAGAGTTATATCATATTTTACAATTACTACCACAAAAATTTAAAAGCACATTGTGTTTTTATCATCTAAATGAAAATGTCTTCTCTCAGAAGTGCTTCTCTACCCAAGTCTGATGGCACTCATCAGTTGGTGCCTCAACAATATCGAATGGTATATGCTCATCTTGATGAGTATGTACCCAATTTCACCTTCATCCTACATTAGGATAAATAATTGTGGTGGCGTGACATGGAGAGCAATATTATGTTGCCACATGATCGATTTGTTCCTGCAATGCTTCACCAAACGCTTATTTATCTAGGTCTTCAAGAATGTCATGTTGAGTATGTTGTGCAAGACAATGTGTCAGGGATTATTATCCCACTAAGGCACAACATCTTCAGGATTGCCAGTTAGAATAATGTCAAGAATTTGCAAAGGGAAAAGGATTTAATGATTCCCCATTCTTGTTGTACCAAAACAATGGTGGGGAATCCTTCTCTGGGGGTTTTTCATTTAGTGAAATTCCTCTCTTTGACTTTAGTGACAGAGGTCAAAACCAAAACTTGTAGTCCATAATTCACAATCTTGGTTCTCGTAATAATGGATCCAATGACAAAGAAAGATCCAAAGAGGCAAGTTAAGGCAATGATGTGGACAAGAGGCAAGATCGTCATCATGATCATGATCACCAAAGAGATGGTAGTAGGCACTGTGATGGTGCTAGTCCTCCTTCCTCTTGAACTTCATCATCATCTTCTTCTTCTTCTTTTGGCTCTAATCGTAAATCAAAATGATCGATGGGACCGAAATGATTGAAGGGATCATTAGGCAAGGCAAGATCAAGGGCATGGACATTCAAGAGAGGCACATCATCATGAATGAAGGGGTAGTAGAGGGCATTGTAGGCACCATGATCAAGGCCTCGATGAGCCTTTTCTTTCTATCCAACGTATGCTTAATATTGCAGAGGCAGTACAAATTTCAACAAGGCACTTGAAGGGCAGTAGCATCAAAAGGTTAGACATCAACAATATTCCTCGATTTGAAAAGGAATATAACTTAGGTCCACAAAATCATCTCCAAGATTTTCAAGATGCATGTGCCTTACAGAAGATAGAGAATGAGTGGCAAAAACTTGAGTTGTTCCCAAGGACACTCATCGAAGAAGTAGAGAACTGGTACTGGTCCTTAGAGCCAAAATCTATCAGACAATGGAGTACCATGCTTGAATTATTCAATGACAAATATCAAATGTACTCCAAAGTATCCAACTTGAGAAAGTAGATCCAAGAATGGAAACAAGGAACACATAAATCCTTGGATGCTACCATCAGTTGATACTATTCCTTAATGCATAAATGTTCTGGCCATGCTTATTTTCAACTAGATCAACTTCAACACATTGTAGATGGGCTTCGATCAAAAACAAGGAAAACCCTTGGTGTCTATGCCCAAGGGTAATTGTCAAAATTAAATGCTCATTAGATACAAAGACTAATTGATTAAGTAGTTAAAGAGGAGGGTGAATTAAGAAAAAGATAAAGTGTAGAAGAGTACAACTGCAATCCTTCCATTCATAGTAGGAAGGTTTGATTCTATGAAAGATAGGAAGAATTTGCACTTGATGAGGTAAAGAATAGGAAAACCTTGCCACTCCAAAAATTTTAATTTGAAATTATATCTAAGGTTGATCGGTTATGAGACTCCATGGATAGCAGATTTCAAGCTGTCCAAAAAATTACTAATGAGTCTAAAGAACAAGGTAGTGATTGTGAGCATAGGAGGTACAAAGAAGTTGAACATGCCTATCAAAGAGGTAAGGGCAAGATTACTGCAATAGAAGAAGTTGCAAAAAGTGAATTAGATGATGATGGTGGATGTGACATCTACTAGTATGAACATCCTAAGGGATGTTGCCCCATAGTATCACACTTATAAGAGTCTAGGGTGTATCCTTTGAATCCACAACTAACATAAAGGAAAACATCCAGAAGATTACCTTACCTTAAGGTAATTTTAGATAGTTCCATTAGCAACAACAATATTATCCCAATGGAACTCTACCGCAACCATACAAGCAGTATCAATTGTGGCAGCAATCACAATCATGGGTGTTGGTACCACCAAGACAACAATATCCTTACAAATAGCCTGATCCATCTGGATACTACATTCAGCAACCCTTTTCTCCACATGACTCCTCTAGTCACATTTTTACTTTTCAACCTCACTACTACCCTCCTGATAATTACCAAATAGATTCTCCACATACAAGGAGGGATGCCATCTATTACCCTTATCCTCCTCCTCTTCCTACACATCTTCCTCCTTCAACCGCATAACTACCACCTACTCCACCTATGCAGGGTGAACTACCAGCTCAACTACAACAACATAATGCTACTATGGTTGTTAACCTACAACTAGTTAATAAGTCGAGTGGTTTGGACACTTGATCAAAGAAAAGACTTTTTTTCTAACCGCGTAGTCCACCTAAGCCCTCAAATACACCTATAGTTGATAACTCTATTTCTTTATCTTCCTTTATCTCAAATATCTTCGAGCTTCCTTCAAATCAAAATCCACCTAGGATCCATACTGTGATGCTTACTCACACTGTATCTGATTGGATCCATGTTGAAAACCTTCCCAGGAAACTAGTCGATCCTAGAAGTCCTCTCATCTATTTGTAGATTTTTGGGAATGAACCATGCAAAGCTCTTCTCGACTTAAGTTATAGTATCAACCTAATCCCTCATGAGATGTATATTGCATAGAACCTACCTCCTTTAAAAAATAGCAATATTAGATTAGAATTAGCATACCTTTCCAACACTGTTCCATTAGGACTGGTAGAAGGCATTATGACCACTATCTGTGGGTGATCTTATCATTTCAATTTCCTAGTCATTAAACTGAAGACCTACAAAGGGGATTTTCCAATCATCATGGGAAGTACATGGCTTAGCACCATTGATGCAAGTAAGAGATATTTCTTTAGAAATATCTAAAGAAAATGAATTTGGAAAGATCGAGAAGAAGCTGATTCCATGCATCAAATATAGCGATATAGGGTGAAATTGTGTGTAGAAACTCTAGGCCATAAAATAAGCATATATCTTTGCATGTAAACAGTGTGCACTAGATGCAAAAATTTAAAGATGTTTGTATGTAGCAACCATAAAATAGGAGGACACCCAGTGGCTAACCACTGATTGTGAGAGTAGCACACTTTGCATGGAACTGACTGAGAGCCTGACATGCGCATATGTCATAGGCATGGATGAACTAGAGCAAATTCATCACTAACTATCTGATGATGCAAATGATGATACTTATTGGAGAGAATTGGAAATTCTTGAAAATTTTAAGTAAGAGCCCCTTGAACTAAAAACACTACTAGCTGGAATGGAATATGTGTTTTTAAAAAATGGGAATATGGTCACAATCAATGCAAATCTTACTCTAGAATAGAAAAAGATGCTATTGAATGTGGTTGAAAACTGATCAGTAGCTTTTGCTTGGTCATATCCTGAACTCATAGGGATTGATCCTATGATATGCTAGCATTGCATCTACACTAATCATGCCATGAAGCCAAAGAGACAGCCATAGAGGCAATTGAACCCGAAGCTAAAGTAGATCATTAAGAAGGAAATCAAACAAGTCCTCAAGGTAGGGATCATTTATCCCATTGTGGATAATGAGTGGGTTAGTCCACTCATGATTATGCTAAAGAAAGGAGGTGAGTGGTGGGTCTGCATCGATTTTTGGTTGCTAAATATGACAACATTCAAGGATCATTTTCTATTGTCATTTGTTGATCAAGTGTTAAACACAATACCTAGGCATTTCTCCTACAATTTTATAAATAGTTATAGTGGCTATAACCAAATTCAAATTGCACTAGAGGACCAAGTGAAGACAACATTCATGAGTCCTTGGGGGACTTTTGCATATCACAAGATGCCATTTGGTCTATGTAATGCTCTTGCTACATTCCAATGCCTAGTTCTAAGCATGTTTCAATAACAAATTCAAAGTGGTATGGAAGTCTTCATGGATGACTTCTCCACTTATGGAGCTACATTTGAGCAAGCCCTGGACTACCTTGAGCAAGTGCTAAAATGATGTGTTGAAACCAACTTGTGGCTCAATTGGTAAAAAAGTCACCTAATGGTCCATGAAGGCATTGTATTGGGGCACAGAATATCACATGCAAGAATTGAGGTAAACCCTAAGAAAATAAGGGTCATCCAAGGAATAACTCACCAACCAAAAATCATCAATGATGTTTGATCATTCCTTGGACATATTGGCTACTACCAGTGATTCATAGAGAATTTCTCTAAGATTGTAAAGCCATTGGTGGAGCTAACAAAGAAAGATGCTTCATTTTTCTATACCATAGAGTGTGAAAAAGCATTCCAATAGATGAAAGAGAAACTTTTAGAAACTCCAATCCTATAAGCACCCAACTAGTCTAGACCATTTCATGTTATGACGAATGCATCAAATTATGCCTTGGAAGCTATGATTATGTAGATGGATGATAAGAAATGTTGATAGTACATCCACTGTGATAGCTGAAGCATTTGGATGCATAACTAAACTACACCACTATAGAAAAAGAATTGATGGTAGTGGTGTTTGCTCTAGAGAATTTCAAGCATTATGTGCTTGGGTACAAATTTTTTGTGCACACAGATCATAGTGCCATCCACTTCTTGATGAACAAGCCAATGGTAAGCCCCTATGTCATATGGTGGCTGGTGATCTTGCAGGAATTCGATCTTACGATGGTAGATCCAAAGGGCACTAAGAATGTGGTCGCTAATCACTTGTCTCGATTGTGATAGGACAACAAAGAAGAAGAAAATCCACTATATGATATGTTTCTTGATGAACTCCTCTTTGCTAGGGATATAACTGAACAATTGCCCAATAAGCCTAAATGGTATAATGGCATTCTCACCTATTTCCTCACTTAAGAGATGCCACAAGGGTCAGACCATGAGAAAAAATAGTTGTTTCTTCACTAGGTAAAACACTTCATGGAGACTGATGAACATCTTTACAAGGTATAAGTTGATGGCCTAGTTCGTTGGTGTATCCTTGATGTTGATCAATTGCACATTCTCAGAGATGCTCATGAAGGTCCTTGTAGAGGACACTATGCTGGGAGATGCATGGCCATTAAAATCCTGATGGTAGGGTACTATTGACCAACAATCTTCAAGGATTCTCACCATTACATCCACTCTTGTGAATGATGCTAATGAAATGATGGAATGACTACTAGAATGGAGGAACCTCAGCAATGGATTCAACCATTGGAACTTTGACATCTAGAACATTGATTTCATGGGTCCCATCACGTCCATGTCAAATGAAAAGGTGTACATCATAATCGTTGTTGACTATTGTACAAAATGGGTAGAAGTAGCAGTCATCACTGATTGTACATTTTCTACTACTACTCAATTTATACAAAAAAATGTTGTAAATAGGTTTGGTGTGCCACGTGCATTAATTTCTAATAATGGAACTCACTTTACATGCACTACTTTTAGGAAGCTCATGCAATGCTTAGGGGTTGAACATAAACTCACAACACCCTACCACCCCCAAGCCAATGGTCAAGCTGAGGTTACCAATAAGGAAATCATAAGGATTCTAACAAGAACTATTAGCAAATATAGGAAAAACTAGAGCACAATACTTAACAATGCCCTTTGGGCCTATCACTCAACATGGAAACTTCCTATAAGCTATTGTCCCTATGAGCTTATGTATGGGAAATTACCAACACTTCATATTTAATCTGAGCTCTATACACTTTCAACAGCTTATGACCTTGACCCTAATTTGAGTCTAGCATAAAAGAAAATACTAATGAATCTCAACTTGCTAGATGAAAATTGATTGGTGGCCCTATCATCTAACGAGTTGCACAAGGCCTGCAATAAGAAGCACAATGACTTTAAAATTAGAAAAGTCAAATTTCAATCAAGAGATAAGGTTCTTTACTTGAATCTCACACACATACCCAAATGAACTAAGTTCTAAACATTGTGGGAAGGACCTTACACCATTTACGAAACTTTTCCTTCTGGGACCATGATGATCTACAAACCTAAGAGCCTAGAAAAGAAACAACTAATCAACATCCAATAAATCAAACCTTTCCATAAGCATAACCTAGTTAATACAACAAACACTTCATTGAATAGACAACCACACTCCATATTTCAGATCTCCTCCTTTCAACTTAGTCAGGGGGAAGATGTCCACGTATGCTAACCATATAAGTGGCTCCTCAATTTTTCATCTTTTGGTTTTACACATTCTTTATTTTACAACTTTTTGTTTTACACATTCTTTATTTTGCACCTTCTTTTTTTCATGATTATTAATCTTTTCTAATTTTTTTCTTTACACCATCTTTAGTACATTTTCTATTTCTAGGATATTTTGCACTTTCTTTTATATTTTCTTTATTTTGTTGTGATCTTCTAACTTTTTGTTAATAAGTGCCAAGCACAGTGGTAATGCATTGCTTGATGGTGGTATGTNAGTCCTTTTTTATTAATGAAACTTTAACGAACTTGTGACTTTGGTAGTTTTTAGAATAGGAAAGGTTTGAACAGGGTTTGACTTCAAGGGGATTTGGTATTCTTTGTGCCTTTCTGTTTGCCTAGGTGTATGTGTGTTTTCATGGATTTCTTACTGTTCCGTGTCGACCAATAAAAGGAAGTTGAATAAGTCTTTCCATGGTGTGGTTCTCATAAAAATCATGGGAATTCAAAGCACACCCCTTAGACAAAATAAACACACATATGTCTTTGCATGGTGTGGTTCCCATTTCAAAAAAAATGATGAGAATTCAAAACACACACCTTAGACAAAATAAACGAGCTACAAGCATTGGTTATGGGACTAGAAAGATATGTTACCCATGCCTAAAGCTCCCCTCTAACTAAGGCCCTTCCTCACTTCCTACTTCTCTTTTCTTCTTTAATAAGGAACAATGATTGTTCTATGGGAGCACTCTTGTGTCTCAGGGGGATGGGCTAGTCTTAGAATGATGATGCAAAGTCACTAAATGTGATTGGTTTTGGTTTGGACTAATGATGAATCCTATCAAGTCATTTAATCATAAAATACACAAGGGACTTCATGTGACCTTAATCAAAAACTCCATTCCACTCTCTCTCATTCATCTATGCTTTTCATGTCTCACCTCAATGCTAGTTTCATATCCTTGTTTGATGTCCTGGTTTGATGTGTTAGAATTCTTAAGTAGTTTCTTTGAGGTTTTTTATACTTAACCTTCTATAACCATTAATCATCCATGGGGTCCATGGACTCCTTGGTTCAAGTTATGCAAGGACAATAAAAGGCTTGTGGTTGCTTTGGGGAGGACCCACTTGCATATCTTTTTGTTGGGTTAGTTAAGTTCTTTACCCTTAGACACTCTTACAATCAAATTCTTTTTTTTACCTCATTAATGACATCCAATTGTGCACATCTTCACAACCTTTTTTAGTGAACTTTCGTTTTCATTATTGTGAATTCTCACACCCGCTTCAAATATTTTCTTGTATAGAACTTTTTCAAATTTAATGAACCACTTGTCTATTTTACCCTATTTGTTGGCCTTCCCACTAACACTCCTAAAGGAATCAATCCACCACAATCACAACCTAGACGAGAGTAACCATTGATGAGACAAGGTACTTACCAGCTCTGTGTTACATATGGCATACTAATTCACGATTTTGTTGTGACCACAATGGGAAGCATGGACTAGAAGTAGGACTATCTTCACCAAGGATGTTATGGCAGTACCACACGATGAGGACCATTTAGGATCATGGAATCTTCTCTCTCACTCTTCAACTATCAAGAGGCATTGGATGTTAGTTTTATTTAGGGTGTTCACTTCTCTTATCATGAACACACAATTTTGTAAAGGTTGTAACTCTATATACTTAGGCACTCAGAGTTTGTTTGTTCCATCTAAATTAGTTTGTATGTTAGTTAATAATCCCATACCTACCCAATATTTTGTAAAGAACTTGTTCCTCCTCTTCTTCACTTGAGAATGAGTTTTCATTCAATCGTGAGGGTATGATGAATCACATGTTTCATCTACTTCAACATCGAATACCTAACGTCAGAGCCCCGACGTTGGGTATCTGATGTCGAAGCCAAGATGCGATGTTAGATATTCGATGTCATGGGATATATGCCAACCTATAAATATAGTGCTTGGGCTCACAATCTGGCATTAGTTTTTTATAGTTTTTTAGTCAAAGTAGTGAAACTCTTACAGTTTGTTTTCTCCAAAGTTAGAATATTTTCGAAGTGCCCACAGTAGGAGTCTAAGTGTGTACAGATCTTTGTTTGAAAACTAATGTACCTAAATACAGAAGTGTAATAAAAATGAACCCTTTTGATAATCCTTGTAGCACTAAGAATAGATTAATGTTTCCTTTAATGCACTTTACTTTTATGCACTTACTTTAATGCATTTAAATTAAGCAATTACTTTTTAGTTATTAATGAACATAAGCACAACCACTTCAAGCATACATATAGTATTTGGTAATCCAACAACACTTAAAGTTTGGTAGCCTAGCAGTGCTATATGTATTCAGAATGTGTCCAAGAAAGTGGAATAGATACTTGTGTTAGGCTAGCTAGGTAGTAAATGAATTATATCTTAAATTACTCTACCTTTCATTCTTGTTGTAGGCGATTAAACTTATAAAATATAAAATAAGAAAAATCATGTACCTCATTTACACTTAAACCATACCCTTGAGCTTCACAAGTGTAGTTGGGAAGACAACGAAAGTTCTCAATGCCCATTTCACTTCCTAGAGGAACTAGTGCACTAAAGAACTATAGGTCCATAGAATTCGACCGAATCACATGTGAATGCCTTAGTGATTTCTATGGTTGGGCGTAGGGGTACCTTGCCACTCATCACCTTGGCACCTCATCTCTCCTAGATTAGCTTGTTTTTGCTATGGGAATATGATGAATAGATTCCACTTTGAGCTCCTTCTGAAGAGGTCTTGTGGTATGTGTTTTTGCTTCTCCTTCTTGGGGGTGTTGTGGGTACTAGTCCCTTCCTCCTATCAATCCTTCTCCCATGGTTAGGATGCTCCTTCTTCTGGTGGTCTCTTTAGCACCATCTGTGATCACAAACATAGACAAGGATTAGCATTTTATGTGTAACTTATAAGAATTTGATACCTTATCCCATTTGGCTAGTTATACTTAGGATAATTTATGATCATGGTAGATTGATTATTTTAATATTATTTTATTATAATGGATACTTGAGTTTGTTGATGAGGCTTAACTTTGGTGAATTAGTTATATTTAATATTATTTTATTAGTTAAACCATGTGTGAGTTAGAAAACTTCTAAAAAATTTGTTGTCAAAAACCATAGGTTTGTGGCCCCGATGATATAAAGCTCATCTCTAGTAGCTATAGGGTTGAGGAACAAGTTAGTTTGTACAAGTAGTTAGGAAGATATGGGCTCTGGAAGTCTCTGAGCTTTGAAAATTGCAAAAACTCCCTTGGCATTTTGAAGGAAATGTGAAAATTTTCCTAACTCCCATTGCATATTTATACTATTTTTGCTACACATTGACAAGGGTGAATCTATGCATCCAAAAATGAAAGTTTTCTCAATTAAAAAACTAAGTAAGAAAAAGAATTTTTTTTTCATGAAATTGGTGTCTAGAGGAAGCCATAAAAGTATAGAATAAGGAAGAATGGTTGAAGAGGGAAAGAAATACATTGGAAAAGGAGATTTAGAAGAAGATTAATGATGAGACGCGATATGCACAAGCCGCGATATCGCACCCCATGCGATATCGCATATGCGATATCGCGTACGCGATATCACAGTCTGTCGCCAAATCTATAAATAAGAGGCAGCACTCCCCTCATTTCCCAATCCTGGCTAGAAGTAGCAAAGCTCTACCAGTTTGATCACTCCAGAGTTAGATTAATTTCTCATGTGCCTGCAGTAGGAGTCCTAGAGTGAACAGCTCTTTATTCGAGCAACTTTGAACCTGAACGCAAGTTATGTAGGGCAATAAATACGAACTTGATTGGATAAACCTTACAGTGCATGGATAGGATTTTATTTATTATTATTTATTGCTTTTCTAGAATGCGGTACGAGTACTACCTGATTACGAGTATCTAAGGATGTGTACGGCTAGTCAAGGAATCGGGTGCTCGTCGCATGCAGTATGAGTACGACTTGATTACGAGCATTGTGACTACTTGGTAACCCAGTAGCGTATTCCAGGATCTATGCTTGGTAATCCCAGTGGTAGTCCCAGTGTGTACAGCTAGTCAAGGTATTGGCTGCTCATCACACTTAGGCTAGTTAGGTTCTCTCACCCTTATCTCACCCTTATCACAAATGTCATGATAGAGATGATCATGATGAACCCCTACTCATAACCCGAAGTATGCTTGATATCACAAAGGTAGTTAGGATTCTCACAAGGCACTTAAAAGACAGTCGAATCAAGCATTTGGACATAAATAATATCCCACATTTTGAAGGGGGATACAACGCTGATCCTCAACATCATTTATAGGCATTCCATGATGTCTGTGCCTTGCAAAATATAGATAATGACTGGCAGAAGCTTAAATTGTTCCCAAGGATACTCACCAAAGAAGCAGAGAGCTGGTACCGATCCTTAGAACCGAAAACCATCAGGAGGTGGAGTACGATGCTTGAATTGTTCAAAAATAAATATCAGATGTACTCCAGAGTGTCCAATTTGCGTAAGCAGATCCAAGGCTGGAAATAAGGTGCTTATGAACCCTTGGATGCTACCATGGCCCGCTACTATACATTGCTACATCGTTGCCCGGGCCATGGGTACGCTAAGTGAGATCAACTACGCCACATCATGGATGGGCTAAGGAATGAAACGAGAAGAACTCTTGGGACTTATGCCCAAGGGAAATTTTCCCAACTTAGAGCCCATGAAGTTGAAAGTTTGTTGGAACAAGTAGCGCAAGAAGAGGGTGAGCTACATAAGAGGGAAAGTGTGGAGGAGTACAACCACGATCCCTTCCTTCGAAAGAAGGGATTGAAATTTTGTGATGAAGAGGATGAGTCACCAATCGAAGAGTTGGTGAGTCGAAAAACCTTGCCGATCCAAAAATTAACAACCGAGGTATCGGCCAAAGTAGATCAAAGGTGGGATTCCTTGGACTCAAGAATTGAAATAGTCTTGAAAATTGTAGAAGAGTCTAAGGTAGAGCAAAGTAGTGACAAAGGTAAGAAAAAGTGGAGAGATTTAAGCCCTGCACATAACAAGGGTAAGGGAAAAATCGCTAACTCCGATGTGGCTATAGATTTTGACACAGAAGATGATGGTGTATGTGAGGTCTGCTACTATGACCATCCTAAGGGATGTTGTCCTATTATCTCACATCTACAAGAGTCTGGGGTGTATGCACTAAATTCAAGACTCAATCAACGGCAAACACCCTGAAGGTTGCCTTATCCACAAGGTAACCCAAGGCAGTTCCACCAACCACTAACGTATTATCCAAGTGGAACTCCACCTCAACCCATTGGACAGCATCAACAATGGCAATACCCACAGTCATGGAGGATGCCATCGCTGAAACAATAGTACCCTTACCGACAGCCTGATCCCTATGGATATTATGTGCAGTAGCCGATTTCTCCAAGTGACTCTATGGGTCACGCAACCCCCAACCGTCACTACCAAGCTCGGGAGTACTTCAGAAGGACTCCTTCTCCTTTGGGAGACACTCCATACCCACATCATCCTCCTAATCCATCCGCACCTCTTCCACCTCAGGTAGTTCCCGTAACACCTCCTGCTCCAACAATGCAAGGGGAACTTCCTCCTCAATCATAGCAACGTCATGCTGCGAGAGCTATAAATATCCAACTTGCTACTGGTTCTAACAACTGTAAAAAGAGAAGACCTTACTTTAGAACCAAAAGCCCAGACAAACTCTTGCAACAACAAGCGGTTAAGGCCATGTACATGCCTCCGTCATCTAACACTTCGGAGCACCTTCAGTCCAACAGGGCCTAACGCATATGGTTATGTTAACGCATACTGTAACTGACTAGATCAAGGTAGGCCACCTTCCCAGGAAACTAGCTAACCCTGGGAGTCCCTTAATCTATCTATAGATCACCGGAAATGAACCACATAGGGCTCTTCTTGACTCAGGTTCCGGAGTCAACTTAATCTCACAAAAGATGTATCATGCCTGGAACCTGCCCCAACTTAAGAAGAGCAACATTTAACTTAAGCTGGCAAACCAGTCCATCACCATTCCCTTGGGATTGGTGGAAGACATTATTACCACTCTGTGTGGTTAGTCCTACCTAGCTGACTTTCTGGTGATCACAGTAAACAACAATGAAGAAGACTTCCCAATTATAATGGGAAGGGCATGGCTAAGCACAGTAGATGCATGCCTTAGGATCCGCGATCTTTCCTTGGAAATATCTAAGGTAAACATATGTGGAAAGATCAAGAAGAGGAAAGTTCCATGCATCACATACAATGATTCATTGGGTGATGACATGGAGGGATGCTCATCTCCTCCATGCAGTAGGTGTGCCCTTGAAACTCTGCAACAAAGATGCTTGTATGTAGTAACCACACAACTAGTAGTAGACACCCCGTGGTTGACAGCCACTCGAAGGAGCAAGCAAATATGCATGGAACAAATTGAGGAGGTAACTCATGCCAACAACCGTGGCATAGACACATTGGAACGTGAGCGTCGCCAACTTCCATCCCTCAACTTAAGAACATCAGTTGGGAGAAGTTGGGCACTTCTTAGAAATTCAAATAGACGCTCATTATTTCAAATCTCTCCCTTACAACAAAATCATGGGGGAGATGGCCACCTATGCTAACCATATGGGGCCCTCAGTTCTTTTAAGTTTTTGTTTTACACATTTTTTTACAACGTTTTTGTTTTACACATTTTTGTTTTACAAAGTTATTTAACTTTTCTAATTTTTGTTTTACATCATCGTTATACTTTTCCATTTTTTGTGTGAGTATGTGTGTGTATCCACCATGTAAGTTTGTCCCATAATAAGTGTTCAAACTGATGGTATGAACTATTTTCATATTGATTGCTAATGTTTGGTTTTTACCTTTAAGTCATAATGTTGATACTAAGGTATGTTTCTTTTGATATGGCAGGCAATGAGATCAAAGGATTGCCTAATGCGATCATGTTCCCTTGAGATCTTCCTAACCCAATGAGATTTTATCCTAGCCCCGAAATTTTTGATTTTCTTCCTAACCCCTACACCTTTGGTAATCTTCAGTAACATCTTCCCAGGTCCATATCAGCCATACCACAACCTAGCCAATGGACTTACACCGAAGCAAGGTATTAATTACTTAATGATTCAATTACCCTTGCTAATGTATGGTTGTTTGTGTGTGCAGATGACAATTAAATAAACAACTGATTGGATCTGTAGCTGGAGCAAAACACTTGGAATGGAGCAGCGTTGAAGCAGCTATGCAAGGAGCAAGATCGATGGCGCACTTATGGATGGACAACAAAAGCGCAATCTTGACATTGGCAGCAACAACACTTCTTTCTATCTCTCTCTTTCTCTCAAGCTGCCAACAAAGGCCTGATTTCATTGTAATAAGGTGTTCACCCTTGTTGTCATGAACACCAGTTTTTTCAAGTCTTGTAAGAATGATCCGTTCACATGTCATCCCATTAGTT